>VWZE01002670.1:452913-467262 GCA_013396675.1 Eubucco bourcierii | reverse complement strand
TTGGTGCCATGGTCTGGTCTTGAGGGCTGTGGTATTGGGTTGGACTTGATGAGCTTTGAGGTCTCTTCCAACCTTGGTGATACTGTGAAAACCACTGCTTCAAGCTCGAACTAGAAACAACTCTGTGAGAACAAAGAGTAGCACCAAAGGACGGTACAGAAGTTGCATAGCCTGGAGAAAAAGAGGCTGAGGGGAAACCTCAACCTCTACAACTCCCTGAAAGGAAGTCAGACCAAGGTGGGGGGTTGTTTCTTCTCCCAAATTACAAGTTATGAGAGGAAATGGCCTCAAGTTGCAGCAGGGGAGTTCTAGGTTGGACATTAGAAGAAATTTCTTCACTGAAAGGATTCTCAAACACTGAAACACGCTCCCCAGGAGGGTGGCTGAAATCTCCGTTCCTGGAGGTGTCTGAAAGAGGCAGAGATGTGGTGCTGAGGGACATGGTTTAGCACCAGCCCTAATAGAGTTAGAGAATGGTTGGACTCACTATTAAAGGTCTTTTCCAACCACAATCATTCCATAGACTGCAAAGCACTGCAGTCTAATATTCCCTGCTGACAACAGATGTTTACCGGTTTTCTTTGCCTCTCATTTTCAGTACAGCTCCCTCAGTTCTCCTTTTGGCTAACATTTTGTTGCAACTACTCAGCCAACAGAGGTTAATTTTACTACAGGAATATATGATTAAGCCCTAATTTTCACAAACAGCTGATGGGCTTTGCACAAAAAAACAGCAGAAGAACACAAGCTAGCTGCCAACAGGGATCCACTCAAAATCAGAAGGGAACTTCAGGAGAAAGCCCTGGATTTTTTTATGCTTAGTTTTGGAATTAGGGAGTTAAGTTTTGATTCATTTCACAGTAAATCCACCATATCATGTCAGGTACTCTGCAGAGGTTGCTCTCCTCCCAAGAGGAAGCATGGGATCTCTGAACTAAGTCCAGCTCCTGTATCTTGGCAGCTGACAGAACAGAATTCTAGAGAATAATCTGCTCACCCACACCAGCTACAGCAGCAGCTGAGGCAGGACTGCACAGTGCCAGTCACTGCAGCAGCCTGTCCTGCACTCGGGGCTGAGTGCTGATTCTTTGCAGCAGTTCTGGTATCAGTTCAGACGTGACCCCATCCTTTGTTTTGACACAGCACTTTTTGCTAAGGTAACTGCTGGAGCTTTTTGTTTACTGCTGTTCCTCTGAAAACAAGGCTTTGTGTTTTTTAAAGCACTGCTGTATTATCTGTAAACTTGCACTCAAAACCTTTTGGCCTGAATTGTTCCTGGAGATCAGGAGAAAGCGATGGAAGTCAGCAAGGCTCTTACCCCTTCTTGCCTGGCTCGTTCTGTTTCTTTCTCTTCGATCTCCTCCTTGAGCTGCTGCAAGTGGTTCTCCCTCTTCTTCTGCCTCTCTTGGCAATCCTGACGTTTCCTTAAATACTCCCGGATCTCTTCTTTCAGGGTTGCTTGCTCTCTCAGCAGCTCATCCTGATGCCGTGTATTATTTTTCAAATCCTGCAACATAAAATACAGAATCAGCAGCTGGTGGGAGTCAGAGCTCCCTGGCTGAAAGGCTGGCCTGGGAAACAACTCACTGAGCACCCCTAAGCACCCTGAAGCTTATCTCCCATTAAAGCAGCCTCTGAGGGAGTTAACACACTAAGAGCCACCAGATAAAAAGCCAGGAAAGCCTAATAAACCCGAGTAATTTTGCTGTGTCTGGGTTGATTTCCAGAAAAAAAAACTAAATTCGAACTCACACAAATAAATACACACACACAAAAAAAGAAAAATCACACCCTAAAAGCCACTAAACTGAACAACCCCAAAAAAAACCAAACCTACAAAAATGCAGACACTCCACCTTGGCATTAACAGCCCCAACAAGAAGTTATCACAGTTGCCACTTAAACAGAAGGCCCAGAACAGGAAACCGATTTGGTTACTGAATACCAGCTGGGGTCCAAACCACTCCAGACTCAGCAAGAACAAGAAAATAAACCAGCCACTGTTTGTCAGATCTGCAAGGGCCTGGTTCTGAGCTAGTCCCTATATAAAAGCACGTGATGGAAAGTGGACTGGTGTGATAAATGACAGCCCTGGTTCCTGTGCTACAAACTACCCACTACGTGGATGTATTTACACTCGCAGCTGAGAATACAACATACGTTTGTGACATACACATCATTCACCAAAACTAACCTGCTCTACTAGGTGAAGCTGCTGCCTGGAGTCATTTAACTCTCCTTTCAGTGTTTCCAGTTCTTCCTTTTTTGCTAGCAAAAGATTTGGTGACAAAGATTTTCAGTCAGTAATCTGAAATACCCAGACAAACGTTACCTCTTTTCAATGAAGAGCAAACAACAGAAAACGAGTTTCTACAATTTCCATCTTTTTGACATGTTGAATACTTTCTGCCTGCAGGTATTTCAGGCTGTTTAGATATTTCCTATCATACAATACAGTTACATTGTGTCTTTTCACACAATTGCTCGTAAAAGGTTTTACAGTTTAAGCCCCCAAACTGATCTTTACCTTGAAGGTCTTTCTGTACAACAACAATGTCTCCATGCAGTGACTTTTTCTGTTTGCTCAGTAGATCTACCTCCTGCTGTAGGCTTTTGATGTCCAGTTCCATTTTTTCTACACCGGACAACATAGTCCTGCTGCTCTCTTCAGTAGCAGTTAACTCTCTGTAAATGTGAAAACATTCTTGTTTTATTAAGTACCTGGTGAGGACTCAGCTGCATTTCAGTACAAGTTCATTCAGCTCAAGGGGACACTACCCAGCAGCCCCAAAAGCAGAACAGTTCTTCTGTTCCATGACTTAACATTTTGCTTTTCATACCATTTCTCACTGCACTGCCATGACAGAACAAATGCTGCTGCATTTACCAGCTTCACTGCTGACTATTTTCTGTAAGTCTGCTTAAAATAAAACCTCTGCAGGATACAGGAAGCAGCACATTCTATGTAATTGGTCACCTCCAAGTCACAGCTACATTTTTAATTATGATTAAGACATTCAAGGCACTTCCCAGCACTTCTGATCTTTGCAGAAAAGATATTCCCCCCCCACCTTCTGGTTTGTGACAACTTCTTTTCCAAACTCTGACAGCCTTCCTCAAGCTTTTCCTTCTCTTTATTCAAAGACTCAATGGTGTTTTGCAGAGTGTGCATCTGAGAAGCCAGATGTTCATTTTCCTGACGGTCCTTCTCCAGTCGTTGCTCCTGCCGATCTACTTCCCCTTGCTGATACTGAAATAACCTCTGAACATCCTCCAGTTTTAACTTCTCCTACAAAAGAAGGCATTGCAGACAACAATTGCACGGTCAAGAAGTAGAACAAGTCAGGGACATCTTCAGCTGCAGCAGTCTGAGAACCTTTTCACTCAGAGGTCATGTGCAGGTCAGAGCGGCCCTGCGACTGCTGCATGCGGAGAAGCAGAACTGCTCGCAGTGGATCTAGTTGCATATAAGCAAAATGGACTGGAAGACAGGGGTGCAGTTCTTAGTTCCATCATAGTTTAACCACCATTTTCCACCCCAACATGTAAGAGCAGAACGTCCCTCCATTGCAGGGATTTGGAGAGAGTGACAGTAAGGGCTGCAAGGTGCTCAGGTGATGTAGGAAGGCGACCACTTTAAGCATACTACTAGAAAGGTACCAACTAGTCCCTCTTCTCCCTGTCCTTCACGGGAAGGGTACAAAGAGAAGAGGTGAAGACTTTTCCAAGTAAACTGCAGGTACTATCTGTTTCTGTTTGCTCATGAATGCTCTCAGAAAGCATGTGTTAGATCTTCTGGAAGCACACAGCTGAGCAATGGAGGCTCCTCCTGGATTGTGACCCAGTGAGACTGCCAGAGGGATACTGCTGATCTCTGCTACCAGCAGGCAGAAAGTTCAATGCCTGTCTGCATTTGTCAGAAAGAGACTAGCTGAGCTAAAATGGTAGAGACTGCCCAGCTGAGTTACTAAATTGTCTTCCACACTCTTTAAAAGTGAGGACACAGACAGAGTCCAGATAAAAAACACTCTGGAAGCTGACACAAAGGAAACAGCATTCGGTGTTCTACAGCCATCGTTCTCCCTCATATACACCAAACCCCTACCATTTTAAAGCAGACTTGAAACTTCTCTGTGATAAGCAGACATGAGACTAGAAATGGATTGATTTAAAGGGTAGGGACTCTGTTAGCCAGCTCTGTGACCACAGAATAAGCAGATCTCTTCTGCCAATCATTGTAGTAGCTACAGAAGAAGCACTTACTTCTAGAACTGCACGCTGAGTCTTTTCTAGCTCATTGACCTTCTGGTCATGTTGTAGTTTCAAACTTTGAAGTTCATTATTTTCAAGCTCCATCATTTCCAGAACATGTTTCAGTTCTAGTAAGGTGAAAGCAGTAAAGGGTTGTTTAAAAACACATCAAGCATATTCCATTTGCAAAGAAAGGCACTAAGGAAAAAGAGATGCTACACTGATAGCATCCCTGGGAAAAGCCTCCATGTTCTCAACTGCTGTCAGACACAGCAATTTATTACACCTGCTGCTCCTCTACCAGCAACTTCCATCTCCCTAGGTCTGCTCTTCCTACTTCCAGGGACTTATGTCAGGACAGAGTCTCTGACTGATGAACAGTGAAAGAAAATATTGCAGAAGATACAAAAACTGCAAACTGCTGCTGCTTGTATCTCCCACAATCTGCCAGGACTCAGCTCCTCGGAGGGAGACTCCTCCACTTCCACACCCATCCTGATGTTGAATTCTTCTGTGAATGCAGCACAATTAGCTCATGTCTCCTGACCAGGCAGTGCTCCAGTGTGAGCTGATCAGTCCTGACAACAGCTTTGTTCATGTTTCTCTCTGCCACATAAAGCTTCCATCCCCAATACAAAGCAGCATGAAGCACTGCCTCAACTACAGCTCTGCATCACCCACCCGGACACAGGCAACTCCTCTGCAGCTGTTCACAGGACTGTACAAGGGTGAGCAGCAGCCTGCAGCAATGCATAACTAAGGGCTCAGAGCACTTCTTAACTACTCAAAATCCTGTCTACAAAGCCAGGGCCATACCCATCTTATGCTTGGCAATTTGGCAGAGTATTCCTTGAAGATTTTCTTCCTCTTTTCCAATATCCTTCTTGATGAACAAGAGCTGTGCTCTTTTCTCCTTCACCTGGACATCCAGTTCTTTCCTTTCAACATTAAGCTCTTCCAGAAGTAGCTTTATTTCCTATTGAAATGTATCAGTGTTACAAGGAATGCCATTATTTTCCTTTAAAGAGCTGTATATGTTTATAAATAACATATATATACATTTTAAATGTCAGTCAGGAGCTAGTGGTCAGTTTGATTCCAATGTTTATAGTGAATGGTGTAATCAAAAAACACCTAATATTTAGATTAACCCTTTGCTGCTCATTGACAGTTCAGAGTAGTAATGTTGCAAAGGTTTTGAGCTCCAAATCTAAGCATAACAGTGCTGTTTAAGTGGCTAACAGGCCCTAAAACAGAGAAGCAGATAAAATTCACACCCACACACCCCCAATAGAATTAACCTTGACACTTTGGTTTTGTTTCAGAAAGGAAGTACAGGATCCCTTCTATGGAAACAGGAATGGGGACAGCTGACTTATGCCAGCTTTGTTGTGCTTTATACACACTCACACTGGTTTGCTTCAGCTGCTGCTTGTCTCAGCAACTCTAAAGTCATGCAGAGACTTTTACTTAATGTGATTTAGTTCTTGAGTGACCAAGTCTGTAACTATTACTGGGACTAGGAAGTTCTACTTATTTGTGCCTCTGGACTAAGCTCTAAATCACCCACAACAGTAAGTTTGATGTTTCTGTTTTTAGTGGCTTTGGCAGATTGTAGAAAGCAAAACTGATTTTGTGGAGACTTTATGGGTCTTTTTTTCCTATAGTTCTATTCTTTTGCTGTTCTTCAGAGAACAATCTGAATGAGTTGAAAACTCAATTGGAAACATTACTCTTATTTGGCACAGTTTTTCATTTGCTTCAGTCTCTCCATCTTGAAGAGCTTCTTTGAGGTCACCTTTCTTCTGAGAAATACAGTCCTGAAGGACATAGAGCTCTTCTTTTCTTTGATTTAACTGCTGGTCCAGAAACAGGAGCTCTTGCTGCTGAGCAGTAATCTGCAATGGAAAAGAAGTTGAACAGAAGCAGCACCTGAAGGCTTCTCTTTCTGTAGGTACACAGGTACACAAGAACAAACGCAGTCAGCACGCTGTCCCTGCCACAGACTGAGCTGAATCAACCCATGGAAGGATCCCACCAGGTCTTGTAATGACAGGATGAGGGGCAATGGGTTTAAACTGGCAGAGGGGAGACTTAGACTGGATGTCAGGAGGAAGTTCTTCACAGTGAGGGTGGTGAGACACTGGAACAGGCTGCCCAGGCAGGTTTGTGGCTGCACCCTCCCTGGAGATGTTCAAGGCCAGATTGGAGGAGGCCTTGAGTGAGCTGTGCTAGTGGGAGGTGTCCCTGCCTATGGCAGGGGGTTGGAACTAGATGATCCTTGAGCTCCCTTCCAACCTTACCATTCTATGATTCCTTTCTCTAGAAGAAAGCCAACACTAAAGACTTAAGTTCTGGCCTGGGCAGTGCAGTCCTGTACCTCAGGGAGTTACTTCTTTTTCTGAAATGCAGCAAGGACTGTCACAGGGAACTCTGCAGTAATATTTATTATGCATAGACACCAGCAAGATAGGGATCATATGATGAGACAAACCAGGGACAACTCAAATGGGCAACATTAAAATAAGAATTAAATTCTTTAGACAAGGTAGTTCAAAAACTTAAAAGATTCTTCTCAGCTTTCAGTTACACCAAACCCAACAAAATTGGTAGTCCAGAACAAACAAGATAAGCCTTACTTGATCTTTCAACCTTTCCAGTTCAGTTTTCTTGCCCTGAAGAAGGCATTCTGCTTCTTTAAGGATTTGCAAGTGATGTTCTTCATTACCTTCTGCAACCTGAACATCTCCTTGAAGCTTCTGAAGACTGACAGGAAGAACAAAAACATGACTCAGGAGAAACAAAGCAGTAGCCTACTGGAGGAAGACATCTTCATTTTATCTAAAACAGCTTATGGTAAATTAAACTCACCTTCCCCTCAGCATTTCTATCTTCTGGTTTAACAACTGGAACTCAGAGTCTTTTGCAGCCACCATTTTGCTAATTCCCTTCAAAATACCTTCCTGTTCCTTCTTATGCTGTTGTAAATCTCTGGTATCTGCCTGCAATAACCTAAAGAAACATTCATGGCTTTGGATATTAACATTTTAACTGCTGTCCCTCTCCAAAAGTAGTATTTTGACATGTGGAAGAATCTTGTTCTCCACATGCCCCTTTGATACAAAGCCACAAGAGTGTACCTTAACTGCTGGTCTGCCTTCACCAGTCTAACAGCCATGTCCTGAGCCCTCTGCTCCAGCTCCTTTGCTTCAGTTTCAGCACAGGACCAACGCTCTTTGGCTTGGTTGTACTTCTGAACAGTGTCCTTAGTCTAGAGCAAGAAGTGAAGACTGGTGAGGAAATACATTCTCACATCCATAACCTGCAGGTTAACTGTTTAAAGACCACCTCCTCCTGGCTTCTGTATGCCACTTGAGCTGTCTCTCTCTCTATACCAAGGACCAGAACCTTTTTTCCTCTCTTGCCCAGAGCTGAAAAGTTTTCTTCTCCTTAAGCATCAGCTGAAGCATTTTCTTCTGGCACAGGCTATCTCATGACTTACTTTTACAAAGAAACATTTTAAGAGGCTTCAGCTATCCAAGTGAAAATAAACTGCTTAGACAAACAAAAATCCTCTGCTTAAACAATCTTAGCACATGTAAATCCTTCTGCACTTAAGACTTACAGCTTTACTTACTTTCCCCCTTGTGCTCTCAAGTTCCACTTCAGCTTCTGAAAGGAGCCTGTCTGCCTCTCTAAGCTCTGCTCGTCGTTTCAGCAGAGTCTTCTCTAGACATTCAATTTCATCTGCAACATCTTCACGATGCCTAAGAGACTTCTCTAGCTGCAATTCTGCAATCAGGTCATCAGTATACCCTTCAATGAAGTCCCTAAAAGGTCAGAAGACGGGCAGGGAATCAAAATACGAAATGCCAGAGGCCCAGAGCCTCCTGAAGTTCTGGTCTGTTTACATTGACTGTAAACGAGTCAAAACTGACTTCTGCTGGGGAAAATTTTCCTTCCCGTGCAGCTCAGTGCAACCCTCACCTGCGTTTGGTACGTCTCTGAGCTGCCTGGCGTAGCTCTGCTACTTCCTGTTCCAGCTCCTCCCTTTCCTGCAGAAGTTCTTCCACATTCTGATGCAGTTTTCCCAGCTCTTTCCTGCATTTATGCTCAGCTGCCTCTGACCATCTCTCTCTGTGTTTCTGAGACTTTAAATAACACACAGTGTCTTCCAGCCTCGTCACTTCGCTCTCCTACAGACAGGAAACAGAGCAACCAAGTTAAGACCTGCTCCTGAGACACAGGAGCAGCTACTGACAGCAAAGAGCAGCACTGAGGGCACAGCATTCTAAGCAAGCTCAGATCCACAACCTCCCCAGCAGGGACTCCTTAATTTCTTATGTTTTTTTAAAACTAGACTCATCTCCTCTGTAAAAATGAGGGGATTTGCTTTTTTTCTGAAATTACAAGATGCTCCCAATGTCCTTGTAAGTCAGCTGCCTCTGGCTAAACCTGCAGTTTACAGCTCTAGCTCTTACCAAATCGTGATGCTCAGGCACGTTGCAGTGAAGCACTCCAACAGGGATGAGTGGGACAGTGAAGTTTGGAGGAAGAGGACCATAAACAACCTGGGCCCCCACAGGAGGTGGGCCATAGATAACAGACCCAGGAGCAACTGAAACTCCACTTGGTGCTGCAGGAGGAGGGCCATAAACCACAGTCCCCTCAGGTACAGGGCTGCCATCTGGAAGAACTGTGTAAATAACTGTTCCAGGGGGTGGTACAAAAGGAGGCTCTTCAGGAATATGAGCTTCTTCATTTCCTTCACCATCTCCTTTTGCTCTTCTGTCTTTATAGAGAAGAGGGAAAAAAAAAAAAACCAAACAACTAATTTAAAACATTTTTTCCAAAGCAATTTAAAATTCTGTGTAACATATAAAAATGTAGTAAGCACTGCTTAAGGTGATTAATGAGTTTGTAATTCACTCATGAACACAGAGAACTTCATTAGCAGCTCTAAGAAATCCATCTTCAGTAGGCTCCTGAGCATTCTGAGGCCATGAGACTGACTTACCTTTACCAGAATTTTTTCTGGGCAATCTATTTCTGTCTGGTGAATAAACCCTGCAGCCTCCTTGACTGGCCAAATCTTCCTTCCTGCCCTGCCTGTCCTGACCACTCCCTCTTCCTGGTGGGGTTGTGCCACAGAGTAAACAAATGCCAGAATCTTTTGTGCTGCGGGAAGCAGGAGTTGAGGTCTAAAGAAAAAAAAAAATACCAAAAAACCAAAAGGCAAACTGTTTGTGTAAATCTAGAAATGACAAACCCTGTAAAGATGTTTGCTGTAGACATTTCTAAAGCACTGTTTGGGTTTTTTTTTCCAAGAACTGGCTGCACATACTCTGCTTTCTCTTCCTTCTGTGCATGATACTACTCATTTTTAGAAGAGTGTGAAGTATTGTTCGAACAAATGCTGGTTTGCAGGAACTGTTTGTCTGTAATGTCCTCTTTTAACCTTTCCCTAAATGAATTTACAGTACTGCCCTTGGAATAGTTGTCTCCAAATATTACATTCACCAGATTACTACACAGCAACAGGCTGTATTAGGGAACATTTGTCTGGCTGTTGTTTCAGGATGTCTCTCTTAACAAGTCAGCTAATAGTTTTCCTTGTGTTTCTCCCAGACTCAACAAGTGTAGAACAGACTTTCCCATATCAAATGGCTTTCCACACAGCAGTAGTTGTACTTCTAACCTGTGATGATGGCATATAATACCAGTGTCCCCTCCTTTTCAGTGGATCTGCTATACTGCTGATGTAACCACTCTGGTCTGAAAGCATGTTTCTGAGTGCTGCAATTTCATCCTGCAAGTTGTCAATTTCACCTTTGTTACCTGTAAATTAATCACAGATTACAGATATATAAGGCAAACAGTTAAGTCACAAATAGTGCATTCAGCTTTTCCCTCCTCATTGTTATCCTCATAATCTCAAAAGGTATTAAAAAACTGAATTGCTGGAGGAAGCAAACCAAAGGTTATTGTATCATTATGTAGTGATACACACTGGCCCTTGCTTGTCATTTTAAGACTTCAGAAATACAAAACCCAAGTTCATATACAAGTAAACTGATCTCATTTTTCCTTACCACAAAGATCTCTGACCATGTCCTAGAGCAGTGTAAAACTGGCACAGCACCATCAGTGTTTTTTTTAAGAGCTGGGCAAAGTCTTATCAGTACAAACTAAAGAAAATGAACACACTGCTAATCTGATTTTCAAAAGGAGGAAAGATTTAAGTCAGTTTCCAAAGGTCACATGGCAGGGCAAGAGGCAATGCTAGAACTCTTGAAGTGCTAGTCCTACTGCTGGTCCTTAACCACCCATTTCCTTCAGTCTTCATGTGTGAAGCAGCAAAACCCCATCCATAAAGTTCACAGAACTGCACTTTGGCTGTTTGCTTAATATACAGAGAATCCACTGAAGTACAGTGATGTGAGGACTGGATTTATCCATATAGGAACAATACTGGAAAGATTCCTCAACAGTTTATTCCTGGAATAAACTTCTAGAGTTCTGAGAAGCTTCTCAGATGGAACAGCAAGAAACACAGAGAATTTCAGGCTTCTGCAACCATGCTTATCTGCATGTCATGGAAAGAAAGAGAGAGATTACCTGTCCCAATGCTATCCAACAACCACCTTAAACGGTCCAGTTCTGCTTTTTGTTGCTCCACAACTCCACTTAATTTATCAATTTCAAACTTCTGAGAGCTTGATGCTACAGTCTTCTCACTAGCTTTCTCCATTTCATGCTGAAACTATTTAAAACACAATTTTAAATCACTACAAAGTGCTTCAGTTTATACTGTGTTAGAACTTTATCAAACATGCCCACTCATTTCTACAAAAAGCAGTGTACCACTGCTGCAACAGAGCTTTCTTCCCACTCCTTCACGTCACTGAGGTTTACAGACATCACCACGTAAAGGCATCTAAATTACCAAGTGAGTTGTACTTAAAAATCAGCTAATTGAGCCAGTGAGGCTTCCATGTTCTCTGGCAGATGCCAGAGGATGGAAGAACACTGTCACTTGGGAAAACCTGAGGAAAAAGAACAGGTGAGAAGCCTCTAAACATGTGTGGTGGGGCACACCCAAGTCCCTGCCCCACGGGAAGTTCGAATAGGGCATGAAACTGTTCTGCTCCCCCCCACCTCTGGTTCCAGGGGTTTGGAGTGTGAAAGGAGTAGGTGTCAAGTACCTTACCCCACCCCCGCAGGCTTGAACGGAGGAGAGCAAATTGCCCCAGCACATATATATGGCAATGGGACACATTATCTAGTGGGACTCTGAGAGGGAATTTGAGAGGGCTTTAAGAGGGACTGCCAGCGTTGGACCTTGACTTAGACCTCGAATCAGTCCTTGAGTCAGACCTTGAGGGGCATCTGCAAGAACGGTGATGAGAAAGCACAGTCCCCGCTCTCGACCGTCAGATCTTGCCTGCCCGTTGAAGGGACCTGCCTCTGCACTGTGAGCAGTCTGAGCGTTACCCTCTGCTGCCCCACGATCTGCCCTTCAAGGCACTGCCGCAGACTGCCGACAAGGAGCCAAGGGACTACCTCCAATTCCTACTCTACCGCGCAGACTGCCGACAAGGAGCCAAGGGACTACCTCCAATTCCTACTCCACCGCGCAGNAATTCCTACTCCACCGCGCAGACTGCCGACAAGGAACCGAGGCACTACCTCTGAATTCCTACTCCACCGCGCAGACTGCCGACAAGGAGCCAAGGCACTACCTCCGAATTCCTACTCCACCGCGCAGACTGCCGACAAGGAGCCAAGGCACTACCTCCGAATTCCTACTCCACCGCGCAGACTGCCGACAAGGAGCCAAGGCACTACCTCCGAATTCCTACTCCACCGCGCAGACTGCCGACAAGGAGCCAAGGCACTACCTCCGAATTCCTACTCCACCGCGCAGACTGCCGACAAGGAGCCAAGGCACTACCTCCGAATTCCTACTCCACCGCGCAGACTGCCGACAAGGAGCCAAGGCACTACCTCCGAATTCCTACTCCACCGCGCAGACTGCCGACAAGGAGCCAAGGCACTACCTCCGAATTCCTACTCCACCGCGCAGACTGCCGACAAGGAGCCAAGGCACTACCTCCGAATTCCTACTCCACCGCGCAGACTGCCGACAAGGAGCCAAGGCACTACCTCCGAATTCCTACTCCACCGCGCAGACTGCCGACAAGGAGCCAAGGCACTACCTCCGAATTCCTACTCCACCGCGCAGACTGCCGACAAGGAGCCAAGGCACTACCTCCCAATTCCTACTCCACCGCGCAGACTGCCGACAAGGAGTCAAGGCACTACCTCCGAATTCCTACTCCACCGCGCAGACTGCTGACAAGGAGCCGAGGCACTACCTCCCAATTCCTACTCCACTGCGCAGACTGCCGACAAGGAGCCGAGGCACTACCTCCGAATTCCTACTCCACTGCCCGAGTAGCACAGATGTTCCCTAGGGCTCCAGGCTGCCTGCTGTTTGTAAGTGCGGCAAAGTCGTTTTGTACAGCGAACCTTTTCCAAACTTTCTGATTTCTCTGAGTTACTAAATTCCCTGTAAGCATCCTTGTGACAGATTTTCCTGACCGAATTTCTGAACCCATCTAATTAATTTTATATAGAGTTGTGGGCGGGGCTTTACGGAAATAAAATAACTGCAGAGTTACTAATTCCTGCCTCGGGAATTCCCACATCAGAGTCAAACGGTATTTCAGAAATTCACTGAACAAATAGCTGAACTATTTAATCCTCTTTGTACAATACAATACCACTGCAACCTACTTGTTCTTCCTTCTCTTTGAGGAGTTGTTGTAACAATTCTATTTCTGCTTCTGCTCTGGTAAGATCCCGGGCTGCACGAGCTGCCTTAGCACAGAACTCTTCAGCTTCCTCAATCTCCTGAAATGGAATTTTTCATTTCAGCTTCAGTTTGCAAGAATATTTCACAAGCTTGCAGATGTCTCAGGCAGCTTTGTGAAAAGCTGACTAATAAGAAGCATCAGCACTTGTCTGTTCTGGAATTCCAGAAACTGGCAACATTCATGTAAAATGATGCTTTGCCTTTAACTTTACAGGATTTCTACAGAAGAGATGTTACTATGGAGCAAAAAATGAGTCCATATTTAAAAAACATGAGGTGGAAGAACAAACTTTCAGAGCCCCTTATGTAACAATGTATCAGCTATTGTTATTGTATGTTAAGAGATTAAACCTGCCTCTCCCTCACTTAACACACAGCAAGCACACCTGTCCGTACCCAAACTTAACTCATCTACTGCATTTCAAGATGCTTTTGTCTGAAGCAGGAGCTCCTGTGCAGCAAGACAATTCAATAAAGCTCTGAAGCTGAATTTGGCACTAGAAACCACTACTTATACACAAGCAATTAATTATCAATGTTTATTTACCTCAGCTCGCTCCTGATTGATTTTGAGAACAGTCCCATGCAGGGCCTGTAGCTGGTTTTTAGCAATGGAGAGCTCTGTGGCTGCCAGTTTATCTGAAGTGATGACTGCTTTCTTTAATTCCTTCAGCTCTTTATCTAGGCTGACAAACTGCATCTGTGCCCTGGCATCTTCTGTTTTTTTCTGGAATCAGGAAAACAATAGCTTTTGTAAGTAAAAAGGATGGTGGCAGCCGAGCTGTCCGACACTTAGCCTCCCACTTTGCATCCTATGCACAGAACTAACAGGAAAAAACACCTGAAGTGAGCACAACCAATAAAATTTAGAATCATAGAATGGTAAGGGAGCAATGACAATTCTGTTATTTGATTCAGATTTTCAACTGTTTAAGCAAGACACTTTCAAATAACTTTTATACTTAAAAAATTATTTTCATCTTTTGTTACATTTAGCATCATAGAATCATAGAATAGTAAGGTTGGAAGGGACCTCAAGGATTATCTAGTTCCAACCCCCTGCCATAGGCAGGGACACCTCCCACTAGCACAGCTCACTCAAGGCCTCATCCAATCTGGCCTTGAACACATCCAGGGAGGGAGCATCCACAACCTCCCTGGGCAGCCCGTTCCAGTGCCTCACCACCCTCACTGTAAAGAACTTCCTCCTAACATATAGT
>VWZE01002670.1:352301-450367 GCA_013396675.1 Eubucco bourcierii | reverse complement strand
AGAATCCCCTCCCTTGCCCTTCTGGCCACACTGCTCTTGATGCAGCCCAGGGCTTGGTTGGCTGTCTGGGCTGCATGCACACACTGCAGGCTCAAGTTGAGCTTTTCACCATGCTTTTGATACATGCCTGTCTGTATTTCTCCTGTACTTCTTCCAGTTTTTGCTGCTGGGATGCCATTTCTTCCTGCAACTGCCTCTGTCTAGCCCACGCTTTCTCTTTTTCCATCTGAGCATCAGCAAGGATGTCACTGCATTCCTTCTGCAGATTGGCAAGGCCTTTCCCTAAAACATCAGCTGAATTCCGACATCTGAGAGAGACAATACAGGTGCCAAGACAGAAAAACACTGAGTTTACATTATGAGACCCCATAGTGAAATTATGAAGCCTAAGAAAATAGTGCAAGTTTAAAACAACCAATGTAAATTAATTCTGAACACACCACACAGACCTGCCTCCACCTTGGCTCTACATATTCCATTGTCTCTTTGTCACCATTCTGTGTTGCTGGGGACAAAGGGCAGGGGGGAAGCTGCAGTGAAACACAAGGGTACTATGCATTTCCCTCAGCACCAGACTTAGTGAGCTCAGGTGATGCTTTAACAAGCACAGGGTGCTCAATTTCATGCTTGAACTGCCCCAAGTTGCACTGGGGGGGGATGCAGCACATGTGTCTTATTACCCTCATTTGCTGCAAATCAGTTACACACACTCAAGTTTAACACTGTTCATACTTGTATTTTACTCACTTAATCTCTCCAACTCCTGTCTGAAGCTTTTGTTTGAGTTCATTTATACGAGCTAAGGCTTCCTCAGGATGAATCAAGTTTCCAACTGCATGGTTCAGCTGATTTTGAAGCTCTTTAAGCTGCTGTTTTAGGAGATTGTTGTCTCCCTTAAAAACAAAACAAAACACAAAAAACCAGAGGAAAAAAAAAGCATTCACACAACCATTAGCAAACATGTGCAAACAACAAAAGCTACACTTTTTTAATACCTAGATCAGCTGGGGGGGGCGGGGGGGGAGTGCTGTTGTTGTTGTTTCTGTTTTGTAAATAGACTCCAGTAGTTTTTTTCAGTGTGACCTAAACCAATATCATCAACAAAATAAGAACAACCCAAACAATTTTTGCCTTTCAGTTGAAAAGTATTTATATGCCAGTTAAAAAATGAGCTTATCCTTTCCTTAAACTACCTACACAGTTCATTAAATACCTGCAAAGATCACAGCTCTGCTGCCTGTTGTACTTGGATGCCACTATCATTTTGTGACAAGTAAGATTCCTCAGGACCACAGCTTTGAACAGAGAAAATAAATTCCTCCCTAGGCATTGGGTTAGTTTCTAATTCTGCATTCAAATAGTTTGGATATACTGGATGAAGCTTGTGAGAAGCAATATACAATTTAGCAATCCCTAGGCAATATAACTGAAGGGCTCTGAAGCAATTTCAAAGGTCAATCTAAATGTCTAAGGGACAGAAAAAGAAGACTATGGTGTAGGGTCTCTGCACAAGAAAATTCAAGTGAGGAAAATCCATAAATACTAATGAACTTCATACAAGATCATACAGAATCCTTCAAAATTCTGATCACTTTCCCTTTGAGGGAGCAGAGAAACACACTGCATATCAGGCAACATTTCAAAGACAACAAATACTTCACCTGCAATTGCTTGAACTGAGATAGGAGCTTAGAATTTTGTTGTTCCTTCTCTTCTGCCAGTTGAGCTTTGGTCAGAGCATTCTCTAGTGCTTGTCTTTCTTTTTCTAGTTCAGCTTGCAGGGCTGACAGTTCCATCTACAAACAGAGAAAACTTGTTACTGTCAGCCCTTGTCCTGGGGTAGATTATCCCTTAGGCAGCACAAGAGCTCTGTTCTTACCTGGGTAAGCTGTTTCAGTCTTTCCAGTTCTTCTTTGTGCTGATTGGCTTCAGTGTCCCTGTTTCTTAGCTGGGCTTCCAGTTCAGCCTCGTAGGCACTGCTGTCCCTTTGTGCATCTCTAAGGGATTCATTTGTCTCCCTCTGCTCCTGGAGTGCCTCTTCCAGCACTGAAATTTCCTGCAATTTTATATTCACTTCAGAAGTAAGTATGCAAGAGAGGTAGGATTTCCTTACAGTGCATTGCCTCTCCAACTGTAACTCATCATCAGTGTGACAGCAAATAGATCAAAAGAGAGACACTAACTCTACTCACTGACAATTAAAACGTAACATAGGTGGCACTGCTACGTTCAGAGTTGAGGTCATTGACACTGCTGTGACAGACTGTACAAAAATCTCCATTCAGGTTAGAAAACTAACTTAAAGTGACAGACATTTGTCCCTGGTATTAAGGTTTACATAAAACTTAACAGAATTTATCAGTTCTCCAATAACTTGGTGATAGGGCAGATGCAAGCTCATAAAGTGCACATCCTTAGCTAGTGTCCTGCCAGTTTTCACTGATGCAATTCACTCTAGCAGCTGCAAATCCATTTTGAGCAATATCTGCAAGGTAAAACCTGCATTTCTGAGACCTCTTCCAAAGTGCACATCTACTGCATGTCTCTTGCAACTGGCTTTAAAGGTCAAATTCTGCTCTTAACATGTGTGGGAAGATCTAACTCAAGTTATAACAAGGGAAAAAAATCTGATGTAAAAAAAGAAAAAATTAAAAAATCCAAGAACTGTGCTTTGCCATTCCCAGTTTGCTTATTTATTTATTTTAAAGTTTGTTCTTGGGTATCTGAATTTGGGAAGAGACACAGGTATTAAGCCTTACTTTTCGCATATTTTCTGCATCCATGGCAGCTATTTCCAGGTTGTTCCTCTCCTCCTCTAGATCTGCCAATCTCTGCAGCAAAGATTCTTTATCCTTCTGCAACTCCTTACATTCATCATTGGCCCGTTTTGCCTGACACTTCATGCTCTCCAGGTATTCCTGCAATCCAGTGATAATGCTTTCTAAATCCCTTTTCAGTGCTTCATTTGATGCTATCTGACCTGTTGAAATGCAAAACAAGTTTGAGATTGTTAGGAACCACACTTCTTTACCAAACAAACAGAACTGCCTTTCTTCATCTTCTCTAAGCTGTTCACCTACTGACATAGGTAGTAAAAAGTAGTAACTAGAACTCAACCAGAAAATGCCTGTGCTATGTTTTAAGGATAGGAGTTCCTATATTACTTTATTAACCTGCCCTAATTATAAAAGGTCCTGCAGGTTCTTTGTGAGTTCCTGCCCACTGACTAAGATAACATTTGCTATCTTTACACTTAAATCGATTTTGTTCCAGTTTTTACTTTCATATGGACTTCTGAGATAGTTACTCTCACATAGCCTAGGTGGATAGTAAAAGCATGCAGAAACCTACTGACTTTGAGTCAATTTCCAAAACTTCCCCTCAAGTTAAGAAAAAACAAACAAGCAAATAATCCACATCTCTAACTACAATCCTCAGCCACATAAAAGTGGGATGAACAACATCTAAGAAATTAAAAATAATATTTAAAAAAAAAATTATCCAAAGTCTCCTTTTAGATCAGTTAAGAAAGGTTTTGAACCTGTTCCTGCACATTCTGTATTTCGCTTACACAAGGATAAACAAATCTGAACCCCAAATCAATTGTCATGTTACCCTAGACACAAAAAACGCTGCAAGAGAAAAAGAAACATTTACCATCAGTGAGCTGTTGCTCCAAGTCCTTAATTTCCTCAGTTTCCTTTGCAATCCTAGAGAGTATTTCATCCAGGCGACTCTCCAGCTGCCTGTAACACTGGCTCATTACATCAAACTGCTGTTCTTTACCTGCTTTTTGTGCTTTCATGTGAGCCTGTAAATTCACAGTTGGAAAGGTGAAGCAGAATGAGGTCAATATAGATTTAAGAAGTCAAGTCAGTATTTTAGGTCAGTTCTACAGTGTCTTATACCAGCAATAAAGTCACAAGTAGTGTGTGTGTGCTGTGGTGCTTGGTTATTTTCCCTCATCACTGTCCCATAAAGAATCCCAGATAGACAAGCACCCTGCATGACTAACAGCACTGTGAGCAGTCTCCCCCTTGCCCAGGCAAGCCTGCATTTATCAACTATTACTCAGGGCTGCTACCTTTCTTCCTGTCTTTACTTTTTGTTCCATTTTTTTTTCTTTCAGTTAACAACAAACATGAATTACTTCAGAAGCTTTAATCCTGTCATCCTGCATCGCCTTCACAGCAGATGATCCTTAAGAACACATCCAGTCACCACCTGAAGGAAAACTCTTGAGCAGCCAGCAAGTCAGGCTAACTTTATAGCCAAGATTTACTTAAGAGGTTTATTTTGCCTTTTTAACCTTCCTGGGAAATGCACTGTCCCTACAGCTCACACAGACTCCGGTCAGCACTTGAAGCATTTAATGAATCAGGGTGATTGTTTCAGCTGCACACAAACCGTGGTTATCATCACCACAATATGGTGCTCTGTTTCCCACCAGTATTCAATCAACCACAAACAACTGAAGCAGCAGAAAATTTGGGAAAACACAGAACTGTAGTCATAACTCTACAAACAGCACTATAATAATGATGAATTAGAGTCATCATTTTGCAAACAGAATTACGGTTACTGCCGTGACAAACGATAGTTACCACTCACTTTTTGAGTGGCACTTTTTTCCTCGCTGCTCAAAAACAAGTAAATAGAGGCAGCAGTAGAAATTTTGAACACAGTATCTTAGAAAAATCACTTATCGAGTTGCTTCTATAAGAGAAGTAATAGCTAAAGCCAGAACTTTCTGCACTTGGGATGCATTGAACCGGAAGTCCCTTGTAGCATTCCCATTAGCACACAGCTCAAGTTGTCACCTCGTTAAACACAAACCACCATCTGGCTTCCGAAAGCGCAGTTTCACCCGGTAAAACCCGAGCAGAAGCGCTGCTGCAGAGTCATTTAGCGGCAGCTGCCGACTCTCACAGAGCTCTGTTTAAACCCCCATCACTCACAGCTTTGCCTTTGTCTTTTCTTCCTCCGAGCGCACTTGCAAGGCGTCCCAGCCCGGCTCTAGCGTTCATTTCACTACAGAACCGCTGCCTTCAGCGCAGGAAGCAACAAGTAGCGCGTCCCATCGCGTCCCACCGCCGGTGCCCCGCAGTCCCGCTGGCGCGGAGGGGCCGGGGCCGCCCGCCCGGGCCGCTCGCTGCCGGGGCCGGTTGCCGTTCGGCGGGCGGTTGGCTCCGGCACCGCTTCCTGTGTTGTGATTTGAAGCGAGGGCGGCCCGCGGGAAGGGCCGGGCTGGGCCCCTGCGAGGGGCTGGCCAGCGGCTTTGGGAGCCTGCCCGAAAGGCGCACAGCCCTTCAACTCAACGGCCGAGACAGTATAAAGAAAGCATTTGAGGGCTTCAGCTCAAAACCAGGAGCCAGGCCTGGGAAGTCGTCCTCTGCATACACAGAGGCATCGAGCCGACCCGAAAGGCTCTCATGTAAATGACATCAGCTTTCTTAAAACACTGCCGTAAAAATCATTCTAATTCATTTTCATTTGGGTAGAAGAAAGTTGAAGGGGGTAGGAAGGAGAGTGGGGAGAAGTGGGTGTCGGTCTCTTGGTCCTAGCAACAAGAGATAGGATGAAAGGAAACAGCCTCAAGTTGCACTGGGGGAGGTTTAAATTGGATATTAGAGACAACTTCGCCCCTGAAAGGGTTCTCAAACCCTGGAACATGCTTCTCCAGAGAGGTGGTTGAATTCCCATGCCTGGAGGCATTTAAAAGATGCAGAGATACGGTGCTGAGGGATATAGTTTAGCACTGTACTTGGCAGAGTTAGATAACAGTTGGACTTCATCTTACAGGACTTTTCCAACCAAAACAATCTTGTGCTTCTGTAATTTCTAATTTGTATAGTCATTTGCTATACCCAAACACAGTTAACTCAGAAATCAAGTCTTGCTTCTCTGAGGATGAAAAAAAAAGGGGCCATCACACTAGAGCTGCTCTTGGTGCATCCAGCTTTTCCTCTGAGACCTCCCTGAATGAACCTATCAGCAATGACAGGTGTGTGCCAGCCTGAGTCCACACCAAAAAGGTGCTATGAGTCTCCTCAGAGCTAGAGCTGTTTATTGAAAACTGATTCTAGGTTTAGGATGCTGGACTACAGAGTAACAGCAAAGCTCCTGCTGCCTGCAGCTGTTTGCAGTCTACAGGCTGGAATACTAATACAAGCTGTCACCACTTCAGCCAGGTCAGCTCCACCAGCTCCTGACACCTTTTCTAGGCCCACCTTTTGCAAACTCTTGCGCCAGTCCAAGAGAGCTCTGACAAAGCAGCACTTCAGCTACAGGCCTGCAGCAGTTACACACAACTTCACAAATCTTTACAGGCAGATTCTACAGGGAAAGGCAGTACAGATTTCTTACACAGAAATTATCCCCAAAGCTCTGCACTGTGTGTTTTGGCAAAGCATACCGATCTAGTTCTTAATGTGCTGTACAGCTCCATTGAAAATCAGCTGCCCAAGTGTTTTACCAGAGTTACTTAGCTTGGGACATTCTGCTCTTCTAAATTGTGAGGAGTTGTACATTCAACAGCAGCTAAAAGAATGATAAATGGCAAAAGAATGCAATTGATGGAATGGGTAAACTGAACAGTAATCATGTACAATATCCTTGACTACACTTTTTAGTACATGAATAAAACAAGATTATGATTTACTTACATGTCTTGGATCTTTAGGATTTACAGAAGCAAGAGAACTCTGCAACTCTTCAAGCTCTTTCTGTTTTTTCCCTATTTCTCTTTTCTGTTTCTCCATTTGTTTTTCCAGTTCTAAAGCTTCCTTGCGTAGCTGATGCAGGATTTGTATCCTTTCACTCAGCTGCTGTTCAAGACATTCCTTGTTGGCCTGTGACATCTGGGGGACAGCATTAGGAGGTTGGTAAAACAGGTAAATTGGAAATACACAGTTGAGATACAGAACATTTTTCTATGTTAAATCAGCCTAACAGGTTGCCTAAAAATTATCTATTAATTCTTTTGAAGCTTCTTTATTTTCTTAAGACAACAAAAACTCATAGAATATGCTAAAAAAAAAAAAAAAAGGAAAAACAGACAAAAAATTTCCTAACATTAGTCTACCATTCCAAGAAACACCTTTATTTTGACCATATCCTAAACCATTGTTTCCAAACAAGACATCAAAAGTCTCTTCTATAATTCCTTTTCACACTGTCAGAAGGACAATCTGCAATGTTTTCTTTTCATTCCCCCCCACCCCCAGTTATGACTTTTTAAATTAAAATATGGAAGATCCTGGTCAGTGATTTTAAGATGAGTTTAAAGACTAAAATTAGCAAGTTTATGACAGCTGTTAACAAAATGGAAGACAGATTCAGTTTAAATGCTTATAGATGTCTCTAATTCTTGCTGCCAGTTTTGTTAGCTATATTGCTTGTTATTATCTGCACAAGTACACCCACAGTTAGGAGTCCTTTCTGAAAGGCACACAATAAGAGAATGTCAGGGGCTGGAAGGGACCTTGAAAGATCATCTAATCCAACCCAGGTCAGATAAATCAGAATATACCTTACAAGGTTTTTTCTGACCTAAATGGTTGTATTATCTGAGGTTCAGGTGATGTGTTCAGGAGAAAGGAAGTTTTATGTCATATGCCACCAGCACTGCTTATGATGCTGTGCCATTCCTGTTACTTTCTGCTCAGCTGACCAAGCCTTAAGGAGCTATAAGGTTATGGCTCTTGGAACTGAGAAGATACATTCAAATTTCAGTCTAAGTCTCCTGCTGAGAGATGCAGTGACCCTAACTGTCCACGTGCTGCCTCTTTACATCCTTCCATAGCATTCTGGGGACAGTTAACAGCCATCACTACATGGGACATGTTTAGATGCAATTAATTGCATTAAACTCAGCTTGTTTCTAAATAAACTGTCAATCTAAAACCTGCAAGACTTTTCTAAGGCACAACAAATGGATTTAAATAAGCAAAAATAATGAGAGAAAACTCAGTCATATTTTCTACATCAATGCTGCTTCAAGTGTTTTCTTTCTATTCATGTAGCGACTTCTTTGCATACTTTTTTCTGAGCCAGAGCATCCTCCAGTTGTTGGAGTTCCCCTGTTACTTTCAAAAGTTGCTGTTCTGCATTTCCTATTGCACTCTGCAGTTCTTCTAATCTTTTTTGTGCTGCAGACAAAAAAAAAAAAACAAAAACAAAAACAAACAACCCCCCCCCAACACATTAGAATGTTCTGTAGAACAATGGTATCCATGTTTTCTGTTAGCACATAAATCAGGATGAATTTTCTTAAAGCAGTGATAACTAAAGCTAAAAGATGATTGTTACTCAAAAACTGCCTACATTTTTTAATGAGTCTTATACAATTAATCAAGTATGAAACCTTCTCAGCATTCTTTTCAATAACATTTAGTAGACCTTTCATCCTGGATAATCTTAAAACAGAAAAAAAAAAAAAAAAGAAAAAAGATCCAAAATGCATCAAGCAGTGTTCTGAAATCACAGAACTTAAGAGCCTTTGACCCACCACTGCTATTTTTATGCCAAACCTGTCCAGCATTTAATCCATTATACAAACTACAGTGATATATATATTTTAAATTTCATTTGATAGAAATTAAGAATTTTACCTGATTTGATCTTTTTTTCTTTACTCTCTGGTAGCTCATCTACAGTTTGGTGCTGCACCTTTAATGAGGGTTTCCTAGCAAAGTCATCTCCATCCAGTTGCATTTTTCCAATCTCCACCTGCTGAGCTTTGCTAGCAATGTAGCCTTCTCTTATGAACATATTCCTTTTATACCTGGCCTTACCAATGTATGGACTTTCACCAGGGACACTGTCAAGCTCAACATCCTGAAAGACATGAAGTAATATGTCTTTGTATCCATCTCAGAAGTATGCTTGCATTCAACTCATACACTGAACTCCCTTTACAAGCATATAAAGTAACATCAATGTGAAATGAGGACAATGGGAAGAAAACAGACTACACCTCACTCATTTGGACTTGAGCATTCTTGTTATTTCATAAAAGCAATGAAACAACGAACCAATCCAGCTGAGCTATAATTGATCAGCTTGTTGCAAATGGATATTTAATTGGAGGAAATCTTCTTAAAATTGTAGGCTTAAAAGTAATAGAAATATTTAGGCCATTACATTGTTCCACTTAAGCTTTACTCAAACATATCTTTAAACCCCTGTATAGTTAATGATTACATGATGCACATTTCTTGTGCAGACGCCTTTCATTCAGGCATCTCTGCCATGTTTTGCAGGTATGACACCTCTACTAGGAGGAAAAACATCAGAAAAAGGACAAAAATTCTAATACTTTTTAACTCAAGAGTGTTCTGGCTTGTGGAATTTCTTCAAGTGAAAGTGCCTCCAGAATTAAGCTAGAAGGCTTATTTAATAGTAAAAATGAAATGCTTTCTCACTGACACTACCTAGCTAAAATGTGTGAGGTATTAACACCCACATTAAGTGTCACTCAAATTCGATTTAGCTTTCAAAATTAAGTGTTTACATTCTGTAACTAATAACTCTTTATAAAGCTGTATCTAGTAGAGAATTAAAACCAACCAACCAATCTGTTTTCTATTTTCCAAGTTGAAAACCAAGAAAAAACAGCAAAGAAAAGATCCACTATTTCAAAATTATTACCTCTGATGGAAAGTAATTTAAGGGGTCAAACTTTGCATCGATCTTGTAAAATGCCAGCTCCTGTTCCAACTCATACTGCTTCTGGCAAGCCCGGGTCAGCTCCATCGTCTTTTGCTTTAGCTAATAAACCAGCGAACAAAAGTAAGCTGAGTTCACTCAAGTGTCATCATTATCACACACATTTCAATTCAGCAGAGAGCAGGGCAAAGGTATTCACTTTGAAACAAAGCTCACATCAGAAAAAAAAAGTTAAGCTAGTGCATTTTGAATCAAAAATACCACAAGGTGCAACTTTATTACCAGATACAACAGGACAACTAAGAGTAGACAAGAATTAATGTAACACAAATGATCACATGAAAGGCCTTTAAAAGTTTTATACACATCAAAGGTTTGAAAAGAAGTTTATCACTAACAGGATGAAACAGTAATTTGGGCACAATCTTTTACCAAAATCTATGCCAAATAATGTATTTACTGCTGCTAATGAGCAGTGAGAACTATTAATCCTCACTGTATGGAAAAGAAACAAAATATGCCAACTGTCAAGTGCAGAGAGCTTATTGCTTATCACTTAACCTGGCACTAGTTTGGTTTTCAGGTTGTTTTTGTAAGCAAAGGTCCATCATGTGATTGCTTTTTATATCAACTTTTCACAATGAATACCTGAGGGAGAACATGCAGCAAAACTCCAACAGACAGTGGAAAGCAGGACTAATGGAGGAAAAGAAATAGAACAGACAGGAATAAAGGAAAGGCTTAAAAGAAAGATTTTAAAATCTGATTGACGTCGTGCAAAAATTAATTGTTTCAGAGAAAAGTAAAAACACAAACGAGAAAAGTATAATGTCTCACTTGAACACTTTATACAAATGCTCCAAATTCAGTAGACATGCAAATAAATCCTAAAAATAAAAATAACCATGCAACCCAGGAGCACCAGAGGGCTACCTTTAGTGAGGAAAAGGGCGCTGTGGAAAGGGAACTGTGACAAACCAACACACTGGCTAAAGGAAAAAAGAAGCAAGCAAAGTTTGTCATCCAAAGGATAAAACTGGGTTAAGTGGCAAAATATATGCTGCTAAATCTCACTATACTGAAAACTGCATTTGAGAATTAGGCTGCTGGTTACTGTGTGTGTTCACAGAAGAAGAGACAGCTATAGAAGTATCAGCTACAGAGATTTGGAAGGATAAAGTCTGAGAGGTTGAGTTTAACAAGTAAGATAAAAACCAATGTATTAAGTTTCCAACAGGTCATTCACAACCAGGCACTCTCAAGTCAGTAGGATTCTTCTTGCTTCTTATAGCTACCAATGAAAGATACTTTGTCAAACCAAAGACAATGTGAAAGAAGTACAAGTAAGCTAACGGACTCTACCCAAAATAATAATCAAGGGATACTACTGACACAGCTTGTATGCATGTCTTGCTTTTGAAAAAACATTCATCCCATCTTTAAAGTGCTGCTGCAATAAGGGAAAAGTCCAAACAACACAGGAGATTCAGTACATCAGCAATTTAGCAGCCAGAGGGTACTTTTCATCAACTGACAAATTTTTGAACAAGCAAACAAATTTACTAGAGACAAACAAGTAAGTTACTGTTAACTACAAGTTACAAGACTGATCTCAATATACTTACTTTTGCCATAAAGAGAATACTGAAGAAGTGGTCAAAGAATAGTAACTCTTTACAAGTAGAAATGCTTAAGCTTAGCCTCTCTTAATTTTAAAGATAAATCTCCACCTCCTGCACTCTGACGCTAACAACAAAACTATCCCAGATGTTTACTGAGTGCACAAAACTATCTTACCAATTCATTTTTGGTGTCCAGGTACCTTTGAAGGTCTTCATAGCTTTGTTTCTGTTGCAAAGACTTTTCTTTTAACGATCTGTTGACCTCATCTTGATGGCGAAGTTGCTCAAGCACTTTGGACTGGTTAAGTTTAAGGTCTTCCATCTCCTTTGCTGCATTTTCCAACTCTCTTTCTAATTTTTCTACCTCTTCTGAGAAACAAAAGTAACAGAAACATTCAAATAGAAAAATCTTTCTATCTAAACTTTCTTTTGGGGTAATTTGCTGTAATTCTAATAAATCACTGTTACCTAAATTAAACCTCTCTAGAGCTTCCTTCCTGTCATGGTTTGTCACTGTCTGTCCATCCAAGTTTTCCAGCGCTCGCAGGTGGAATATGGTGTACAAGCGGTAGTGAGGTAGACTTACAACTGGATTATCAGCAAGGAACAGAGAAGTCAGATCTTGCAGAGGCTTTAGTTTAGCTATATCATGGAGCTAAATCAAAGAGAAATGGAACAATGATTAGACATCCTTTCAACAATAACTAAACTCCCATTATTGAATTTCTGATTGTACATACCGCCTTATGTTAGGTCCACCTCAAAGGATCTATTTTAATGTTTCTGTTAAAAGTGGGATCTCTAAAACCTACCAGAAGACAGAGTACTATGACTAAAGTAATTTCCTAAATGTTTGTTTCTTTTATGAAAAAAACACCAGTGCAAACAGGGCAATTTTAATCAAGCTTGACCTTGAAAACATCAAGATAACAAGGCCTGTGGATACCTATAACCTTCCACCTTCCAGACTTAGAAGAAAGGCGAGTTTTCACTAGGTCTGAGTACTCCTCATAATGATCTCTCCTCCAGACTACTATGACTTCCTCAGGAGGTGTATTAAATGATCTCATTTCACAGACACCCTTGTGTATTTACAAAACATGGAAATTAACTTTGGCAACAGAAGTAAATCTAGTCATGTCCTAAACACAAAATACAAGCAAAGAGATTATCTGCAGCTCTCCAACACTGTATCATTAGCTTATGATAAGGGACACCATCAACAACATGCACAAGTCTTCACATTTTCAGCAAGTTTTTTTCAAAGTCTCCAAAACCTTCCCCTTTCCTGAACAACAGAGTACAAGTTTATGCTTTGAATACCTGCCACAAAGCAAAGAGTTTCTGATTGACAACTTTATTAGGCTCACAAGACTTGTATTTCACAACAGATTTTGTTGAAAGACAATAGGCAATGACTCAGAGTAAGGCAATCAATGTAAATAGAGCAGTTCACCTCTTGAAAGGTTTCTGAGCAATTATTGTTCCTAACTACAATCACTTACTGATGATAATTTATTCCCTTCCAAATTGAGGATGCGCAGGGATCTCAGTTTCTTCCCAACCCACACAGGAATGTGCTCAATCTCATTTCCTGCAAGATTCAGCTTTTGTAGATTCTGCATATGTTCAATACCTTCAATTTTACTGAAAACAAAAAGAAAAGAGAACTTATCATCAACCATGGCAAATGTACAGTGTAAGCAAGCCATTACAAATAAACTATAGCAAGATATTTCACTGAATAACTATTTTTCCTAATCTCTTGGATGATAGTTTTGTGCTGCAATGGATTCAACTCCCATTAAGTCACACCAGCTCAGTTCCAAGTACTACATTAAGACAAGAAAAAAGAATTCTTCGCAAAACCTTCTTGCTAACTGTAGTAAGACCTTTTACATATTTTCATTTGAATATTATTTTTGTGTGTGGTAATTCCATTTTCATGCTTAAAGTATTTTCTTCTTCTCCAGAGAATGTTATGGAACACAGATGAACCAAAATAAATTTTAGGATTGTTCCTCCCCCCCCCCCTAATAAAGGAATGATCAATTGTAAACTGACAGGATGCAGGATTTTTTTTAGTGTTTTTATTAAAACTAAATAGCTAACAAGGGAAACATCTAGGTTTTAGGTTTAGGTTACTTGGGCATTTATCTAAATATATGAGTATTATAACAGAAGTACAGTAGACTCTACTCTTGTGACCATACTATTTTGTGAGTAGAAACCAAGTGTACATTTCTAAAATCTAAAAATATACAGCAGTAGCTAAGAGCTACTCTGATCCTTCCAGTTCCTGTGGAGAGAGAGGAAGTGGCATGAACGCAACATATAGAAATGCAGAGGTCTTGCTTACTTCCTGTTGTTAACTTCTCTATTGCAAAGTCAGTCTCATATAAAGATCACTATTCACTAACAGAAAAAAAATGAAACCAATTTTGCTGTAGCCTGAATTGTTTCCCTTCAACACTTTTATACCACTCAGCCAAGATACCAGGGCCTCGAAACAGTGAAAGTGAAAGAAGCAATTTAGTGAGTTTATGGCTTGCTTGATCAAGCCTAATTGCCTCTACTGAAAGAAAACTTCTTGAACTACTGTAGTAATAAGCAGTAAAAGTTTAATTAGTTATTTTAAATGCATTTGATTTGGGTTATTGTACATGCTTCATTATGGCACTGGCAAACTTGCACTTCTGGCTTGGTCTCCTAGGAAAACAAGTTTAACTGTAGCCATGGTATGCTAACAGCTCCTCCCAGAACTATTTATCCTTCTAAGATCTAAGACCTTATGTTTCATAAGAAAATGCCACCAAAATCTGTTAGTCTTGATATGTAACTGATGGGAACTTCACCTTAACTGCTGATGTCTGTGAGAGAACTCACTCAAGAGAATGTCAGCCCCATTGTATCTGGGCTTCCCAAACCGCCAGTGTTTCTGCTTACCTGATCTTGTTGCAAGACAGATTGAGCTCACGCAGCTTCATCAGTTTATCCAACTTCTCAATCTTCTCTATCTGATTGTTACTGAGATTTAGTGTCTCTAGTTTGGAGCACTTTTCCAAATTTTCTACATACTAAAGAACAGAAAATTAAACCTTTAGCATTGTAGGGTTTTTTTTATTTAAGAGAAAGGCAGATTTTTATTCTTAACAATGACCTATTCGTTCAAAAATACATATTTTTAATCAGTTTCACTATTGCATTCACTCTGCTTTAGGTACAGTCTATTGTAGTATTTGGAAGAAGAAAACTAGATTTTAAATTCAGAGTGGACCAGTCTCATCTACATAGTGAAAGAAACTAGCACAATCCCGAAGCCACAAATAGTGGTCTAAATTTCATTCTAACTGATCCAAATCTTTTGCAAAAGTCTCCACTGAGAGGTTTGTTTTGTTGGGGTTTTTTTTTGTTGTTTTTACAAAAGCTGCTTGTAGAACTAATGTAATTAGAATACAGCTGTTTAAATCCACATAGAATTAGACCTTTACTAAAAAATTAAATCAAAATTAAGTATTAACTTTAATCACCATTTTCAGTAACTTACCTTAAATTTCTTGTCTCCAGTCTTTGGGGAAGAAAGATTCAGTGAGCTTATATATGTCAAATTTTCTTGTTTAGACAGACCTTTTATAAGGGGTTCAGTAATGTACTTGACTCCTGGACAACCACCATTTTCATCTGAAATTAAACAGAGTAACTACTTTCAGTAGTGAAAACATTGTGATTTTTACATTAATCTTCTGCTTCACATTGAATACTTGGAAAAAAATTAAACTTATTTCCCCCCCCAAGGGATGAGAAGACAGCAGCACACTAGAGGCATTTACAGGAAGTGACACATTAGAGTAAGAAAAAGGCATAGTACACATCTCCCTGTGCCAATCTTCCCCCACCAAAGACTCTAAGGAGGAAAAGCTGATTATTCTACACAGACTTCCTTACTATCACTTCCATATTTGAGCGCCAAAAGATCAAAGCACATTTTTGAGGATTCTTGCCAACAGATCACACATCTTTAAGCATACAGTTCACAGAACACTGCCTTTTTATCCTTTCAGCATGTGCTTTTATACCAGCAGTTATTTATACAATACCTTTATTAAACTTAGACTCAAAAGCAGCTTCTAAATTCTCTGTTGTAATATCAAGTTGTTGGTGCCTCTGCTCCATGCTTTTACAAGCAGATGGAGATGGTTGTTGACTAAGAGGAGATGGTGATCTGGTACCTGAACTGACAGGAGACATTGGACTGGGTGTCTGAGAAGCTGACCTCTGTGGTTTTCTACATAATGCTTTTCTCATGGAGCCTTTCTTCATTGCCAAAAATACAGAATATCATATGACCAATACCTGGAAGAAGAGAATTAAACATCAGTTTGTACATAAGTCTAAAACCTAACATGCCAACAAACGTGCTACAGTGGCCTCAGTATCCACGTGCTTAATGACACAATTCATCACTTCAAATGATACAGTTTGGGACACCATAGAGATGAAATCTGTAAAATGGTCCTTTTAACATAAGACAACATTTCCAACAGAATATGGTGTGACAAAAATCACATCTCAGCCAATCTTCCAGTGGGGGACAGCTTCCAGTTTTCATGGGCTAAGACGTATTTGGAGAAATACTACCTGTTTACTTACACCACTCTCCAGCACACTAAGAACTGGCTAAACCACTGTTTAGCTCATCTGTTTTGCAGCTCATCTCGGTAACTGTTCTGCAATTTGTGGTTTACAAAGTCTGTTAGGTCTGGAGATACTCTCAGCTCAAACTAACACAGCTGGCAGAGGGCAAGAGAGGACTTGGATCCCGATTGTTTCTACCAAAGCTAGATATCCTCCACTTTGTTCTAGAAGAGTAAATACAGGCAAAAAGAACAAAACGAGGAGGTGGGGATTAAAAAAATTAAAACCTGTCTAGCACTGGCATTCCTTCAGTGCTCCACTTTATCCACTTAAGTTGTTCCATGACTGCCTGGGAAATTCCACAGAATGTCAACAGAAACTTCCTCCAGTGACAAACTATTTCCCTAGGGCTAAATGTAGAAGAAGCCATGTGCGATGCGTTCTGCGTGTGCAGTGCCCTCGCAGTAACCATCTTCGAATGACAGGTTTCTACTAAACCCTTCGCCCAGTAAACAAAAAGCACATTTTAGTACAGAAATACAGGCTTTTAAAGGAGCTTTAAGCTTATGTCTTAAGTTGAGAAGATCTGATTGATTAAAACGGTTTTGTTGCGTTTTTTCCCCCATGAACCTGCAAAAAGAAAGAACAAACGAAGGCGACACTCTCTTCTAGCCAGCTCTTGGAGGCACCATTCATTAAGGGCTAGGAGAATGAGACTAAAAGAAGCAGGAGAGGGAGAACGATGATGCAAAGCTCGTGAAACGCTATTCTGGGAAGCTTCTTCATGCTCCAAGGAAAGCAGCCAGGGATTTCTCGCGAGCGGGCCGCGCTTTCCCCATGGGAAACACAACAGAACGCTCACGGTGGAGCAGGGGGAGCGTCGAGCAGACCTGGCCGCGAGGTGTGCCCTGGCTGTAAGCCGCGTCCCGGCGGGGAGCAGACGTGCCCTCCCTGCTGCTCTCCCGACTCCCCCGATTAACGGCTCTGCAGCCGCTGCGATCGCTCTACCCGCGGGCGCCACAGCCGAGCCACTGGCCTCTGTCGCCCTCCGCCACCATAGCCGGCCCGCACCTGACAGGATTACGATCGCCGACCGAGCCCCACACAGAGCTCCTGTGAGTGGAGCCGGGCTGTGCGCAGCGCCGTGCCCTCAGCCCGCGGTGAGATGCCGGGGAGCAGCGATGCTCGCCGCAGGGGATCCCAGTTCCCGCCGAAGGCGGTTCCCCTCAAGCCACCGATTTGATTACCTGCGTTGACATGGTAACGCCGCTTGCACGCTTCCCACCGGGGCAGTGGCGGACAGGGCAGCCTTCCAGCGGCCTAGAGTGAAGGCACCAGCACTTAACACGCTTTTCTTCCTCCCCCGTTCCTTCACCGAGCAATCGCCTTCTCTTCTAGCCGCCAGGCGCGAGGCACGGCGGCTCCTTTAAGAGCCCCGTCGGGGCAGCCGAGCTGCCGCCATTTTGTCTGGTTGTTGGCCGGCGACAGTGAATGGGTCGGGGGCGGGACAGGCCCCACCCAGCGCTGCTTTCCCGCCGGCCATGAGCATTGCGGCGCGTGCGCTGGGTTCCTGCCGTTTGCTCTGTCCTGCCTCAGCGCCGGGCGCTGGTTGCGCGGGCTGGGCTTTGAGGGTTGTTGTTGAGTTTATTTTAAGCAAAACCCAAGTAACTGTATAAATAGCAAAGTCTGTTTATTTTGAGCAGTTTTGATTTAGTTTGCGGTTTGTTTTTTGGCTGTTGGTTTTTCTTTTGTTTTGTTTTTTGTTTGGCTTTCCTTGTGGATGCTGGCTTTGGTTTCTGGGTGTTCTGTCTGTGTTTAGCCTGCAGAAAAGGAAATTCTGGGGGACCTTACCTCTGTCTACAACCAAGAGAAGGTTGTATCCAGGTTGGGGTTGGTCTCCTCTCAGGTAACCAGTGGCAGATCGAGAGTCACAGTCTCAAACTGTGCCAGGGGAGGTTTAGACTGCATGTTAGGAAGAAATGATTTGCAGAAAGAGTAGGGGTGGGTACTGGTTGACAGCAACTGAACATGAGCTAGCATTGCCCAAGTAGGCCAATGGCATCCTGGCCTGTATCAGGATTAGCGTGGCCAGCAGGACCAGGGAATTATTTCTGCCCCTGTACTCAGCACTGGTTAGGCCATATCTTGAGTACTGTGTCCAGTTCTGGGCCCTTCAATTTAAGAGAGATGTTGAGGTGCTGGAACATGTCCAGAGAAGGGCACCAAGGCTGGTGAGGGGGCTGGAGCACAGCCCTGCGAGGAGTAGCTGAGGGAGATGAGGGTGTGCAGCCTGCAGATGAGGAGGCTCAGGGGTGACCTCATTGCTGTCTACAACTACCTGAAGGGAGGTTATAGGCAGGCGGGGTTGGTCTCTTCTCCCAGGCACCCAGTGACAGAACAAGAGGACAGAGTCTCAAGCTGTGCCAGGGCAGATTCAGGCTGGATCTTAAGGGAAAGTTGATCACAGCAAGAGTGATTTGCATTGGAATGGGAATCTTTTCTAACCTGGTTAATTCTGTGATTCTGTATTTTATAAAGTTTTATTCCATATATTGTTGCTTCCCTCATAGTTTATTATACCTGTCAAGAAACCCTACCTGGCCTTCTTGTAATTTTCTGTTGATCAGAAATAGTTTTCCATGTCTTTCCCGTAAAGGCAAACTGTGATGTTTGCTTAAACTTCAGAAGTCTTGCACAACTTTAGTTTGACTTTACATAACCTTATGCGTTGAGATCCTATGCTTATCAAGCATGCAAAACTTTTGTCACTAATATTTCATGGTTTTATTTGCAAATGCTCTTCAAAATAGTACGTGTTCTAGATGCAGTCTGCCCTAATATTTTCTTACTGCAGTTTTACTTGTTGTGGAAGTACTCAGTTGTCATAGTCAACAGTATAGAAGGCTAAAAATTTGCAAGCGAAGAGTTATGTCAAAGCAGAAAAAAAAAAAAGCAACATTTGTTTTAAACAGATTAGTGATTGCACTGATATAATTCAAATGCATCTCTTCCTTCAAATGCAAACTTTAAATTGCTTTGATTTAAATAAAAATATTTCCTGAATGGCAAACTGGTTCTTTGTTTCTTGGAGTTCTTTGGTTGCTATGAAAGGTTTTTTTGTGTCTGTGTGTAGCTATCAGAGAGGAAGTTAAGACTGAGACAGGATTTGCTCTGGATATATTCAAAACCTGCAATCTCAAAAAATTCTGAAGTTGAGCTGTGTCACCTTCCTTGGGAGAAGGCAACAAGCTTTTGGTAAAACATTATCTGCAATTAATTATTAACTGTGAGTGAAATGTGCTGGTGATATTTCTGTTCATCTACAGTAGAAGCCAAATGCAGTTTAATGGAGACTCTCTAGCATCTATGCTTTGCTGTTTGTTGCCATAGACACTATGGCTGGTTTAATATATTTTTTTGTTTTGCTATTTTCTGGAACAGCTTTTAGCCAAGAGAAAACGTAAGTAAACCAAATAGAGAATTTACTGAAACTGTTAGTTAATTGTTGTCTGCCATTTTAGGTAAATAGATACAGAATTTGGGTAGAGGCAATACAAAAGGCACTGGGCAAAGCGATGTGTTTCACAAGCAAAAGTCTCACTAGTGTGTGTGGGCCTGATGCTCCTGGAATTACTGGATTTGCTGCCAAAGACAGCAGTAGAGTCATCTCCTCGTTTGCCACAAATATGCAGAAAAAAGTTAAGAAATGAAGGTGATGCTCATTAGGGTGTGATGAAAGCTCCTATTTAAATGTGTGTTTTACAATTGTACGTAGTGCTGTGGTTTTGGTTCTTGTCCCTGCTGGCAATGGTACCTAGAAAGCAGCCAACCTAAGTGCTTTTGGCATCTCAGAAAAAGGTGATCACATGTATATATGCAACAAGTCATTTGATATCTCACATGTACTGTGTGGTCAGGTACTAAAGCCTGGCTTGTCCTTTGTGGCATGATGAATACTTCAGTTTATAAAGCTTTGAGGAAATCAGAGTAATCCTGCAACTATGTATTCGCATTTCCCTTTACCATACGTTGCCTCATTAACTTCATTAAGGATTTTACTGGTAGGAAAAACATTTAAGTGTGCTATTAGGAAGATTCAGGGTTTCATTTGGCAAAAGGGATAAAAGGGATAGTTATTTCTGTGCAAATAGCCTGGTTTAGTAGAGATGATTCTGTGTGTTTGCAAAATCAAATCCATGGACATTGTGATGTGTTACTTGGTAAGGTTACATTACAGACTTTGTAATAATTACTGTGACTGGTGTTCTACTGATTTTAGCTGGTGGCCTGGGCTAACTTAAGCTAATTATCTCGTTTGCTTTAACAGTGTGTACATAGGTGAATTGCAAACAGTAGTAAAAAGTCCAAAGGAAATACACCTGATTTACTTTGATATTGTTTTTATATTCCATAACAGATATGTCCTTACAGCACCAAAGATCCTCCGAGTTGGGGCAGCTGAGAAAGTTGTAGTTCAAGCTTTTGGTTATGAGGAGGAATTTCCAGTCAAAGTTGCCCTAAAGAGCTTTCCAGATAAGCTTACTCTTTATTCTTCTGGCCGTATTACTTTAACTCCAGCCAACAAATTCCAAGATGCTGTATCTTTAAGAGTAAGGAATCCTGACTTTTCTTGCACGTTTAGTTTTAAATGTTATATTTAATTTTAGTTTTAAATGTTAAAGTAGATTATGGAGAGTTTGCAGCAGTTTAAGTTGGGAAGGGCCCCAATTTCTGCTTGCCACCTGTAGCTTATTTCATTGTGGCTTGCCTGAAATTAAAATTACATTGGAGAAAACGAGTGTAAAGGTATAGCTCTAAAGTTAAACATATCAATCTTGTAACCTTGTAGCTGGGCCTTCCCAACTCAGTCTAATCTGTGAATCTTTCAGCCTGTCTTTGATGCTATATAAGCAAGAAGAAACCCTTGTGGGCATTGATGTTTTTATGTAATGCTAATTAGCAACAGGATAGTAATTGCTCTTCAGATACTCTTCTCAACAAAAAAATACTGGAGGGAAAAATTATTTAAAAAAATAAATCTTTATTTTACCCCCTCCCCAGCTTCAACCAAGAGATTTACCACAAACAGAGAATTCAGTCAACTTTGTGTATTTGGAAGCTGTATCTCCACATTTTACAAGACTAAAAAAACTTCCTATTTCCTATGAGAATGGGTTTCTCTTTATTCATACAGACAAACCAGTTTATACTCCTGATCAGTCAGGTAAAATTATACATGTTTCTCTTGCCTGTTATTTAATTTTTAAAGTGGGGTTTTGGTGGTTATTTTGTGGGTGGTTTTGTTTTTTGTTTTTTTTTTTAAACGAGGAATGGGGATTTAAATGTCCTTTAAGCTTTTGGTTATGTTGTGTAGCTGTGGGCTGCTATTTAAATTTTTAATTAGCAGAATAAGATTTTGAACTCACTGATGATCATCAGCAGGAATTAATCACTTCTCCCAATCAATTGCTTCTTAGTCCCTGCTCTCTACACCCTGAGTAATCTGTGGCACAAAGAGTGAATGATTTTCCTGGGAATATGTGAAAGCTGTGTGTGAAGAAGTGATTGAGTTGCTGCTTTCAAGTAGACTGAGCTCTTTTTCCTGCAGAAGTGATATGCTGGGATTGTGATGGTTAAAAATTACATGGCACTGGGATGATTCAATGGGAAAGAGTGGTGGTGCAGGGTCTCTTACTGCAAGCATGAATAAATACTTTTGGAAGCCATACTAACAACAGGTCAAGAGCATTATAAAAATATTAAATTATAAAATTATTTGGGATAAAAGGTTGTTTTTTTAAGATCCCTCCAATGTTCTGACTTTGAGATTTGATGTGATAATCCTTACAGTGAAAGTCAGAGTTTACTCTCTGAATGATGAACTGAAGCCAGCTCATCGAGAAATTGTCCTCACCTTTGTGGTAAGTTGTAATTGAATTTAATCTTAGTATTCTGTAGATTAAAAAACCAATAAATGTAGTTAGATGGTAACTCAGTGATGCAATCAATAGTTAATAAAACTGCTAGATGTTTTTGCAGGTAGCCAGGCATCCTTTAAAAGATCTGAAAGTAACTTTGCATAGTTGGATAGGAATTTTCAAGTCCTAGATCTGAAATTGTTACAGAATGGGGGGGTGAATATATAAAAAAATATATTTGACATCTTTGGAAAGGATTTTTGAGGGATTTTAAACCATGTATTCTTTTCATCTACTATATTTTTTAGCCTTTAATAGGCCTCTTATTACAGTAACTTTGTAGCAATTTTAAGTGTTGTGTAGTAACAACTTTTAATTGTTGGAACCACAGTAAAGTGTTTCAGAATTTCAGTCTGAGCTGTTTCTACAAATGTGGTTTTGTGTTGTGAATAGGCAAAACTCTTTGAATGAAAATGAAATCACAAAATAGTGATTTTCCACTTGTTGAGAATGTTCTGTAACTGCTGCTTCTTTCCTGTTATCATTTAAAGGATCCTGAAGGAGTAAAAGTGGATATTACAGATGAAGAAGATTTTACTGGAATAGTTTCTTTTCCTGACTTCAAGATTCCTCCTAATCCTAAGTAGATTTATTGAGCATTTTTTGAGAATTATTAACATACTACTGCCTTGTCTTTAACATTGTCAGGGATTCTTTTACTTGGTATACAGAGCATACATGACTTGAACTTGGAGATTTCTAACATTTCACATGGGGTGTGACCGTGGTATAAGTAAGGAACTTATGACCAAGGTTGTCCTTTTCAGTTGCCTTCCAAAGTAACACTTGTCTTCTGAAACTCAGTGGGAAGCTTACACTCAGATAGGTGGCATATTCTCACTTGAAATGAGACAAAGTGAGGAGATGTAGTGAGTGAAAATACTTTTGATAAAACTGAAGTTAAAAACCACTTAGTGGTAAGTTTATCATGATCAGTTAAAAATGAAGGTGTAACAAAAGCTTTCCACTATAAAGATAGAATCAGTGTCAAAGATGTATTGATTTCAGAGAGAGGAAACTTTCATGTTTCTTATGTCCAGATCAATCATCAGCATTTTTCCATTATTATTGTAATTATTTTGTAATTTTTGTATTTACAAAATCTATTGTAATTACAAATAGTGCAATTTTTTTTGTTCCATACAAAATCAGTATCTCGTCAGTTCTCCTTTTAGTCTTGAGAGGGTGCTGAAGATTCACTGAGCTGGCAGAAGTATGCTAGCAGGTGCTTGGAAAAAAAAGAAAGGAGGGGGTTGACTGATTTACTTTGCATTAGGAAATAAGCATCAGTACATTTTTTTTGAGGGAAGATTAATGATGTCTCCTTGAAACTAAGTATCTGTTAACTGTAGACTTGCAGATTTTTTTATCATACTGCTACATGGCTAAAAGATTGTAGGAACTGAATTTCTACAAGTTATTAGGTAAACTGCAGTTGTGCCTCAGTGCTCTAGTCAGAGAACTCTGAGATGTCTGTGTGGGTCATTTTCTTGGCTGTTACAAAGACATTTTTCAGTGTAGATGCCTGTGCCCATTCTCTGTCTATGCAAGAAATGAACTAACCTATTCCAGAGTCTCATCACCCTTGTACTGAAGAACCTCCTAAGATCCAGTCTAAACCTACTCTCTCTCAGCTAAAAACCATTGCCCCCTTGTTCAATTGCTAGACACTCTCATGAAAAGTCCTTCTCCAGTCATCCTGTAGAATCCCTTCAGGTCCCCACAGTTTTCTCTAGGCTGAACAACCTCAACTCCCTCAGCCTGTCCTCATAACAGATGTTCCAGCCCTTGGATCATCTTTGTGGCCCTCCTCTGGACTTGCTTCAAAAACTCTGTCCTTCTTATGCTGGGGATACCAGAACTGGATGCAGTATTCAATGTGGGGGGGTCTCACAAAAGCAGAGTAAAAGGGCAGAATCACCTCTTCTGCCCTGCTGACCAAACTCCTCTTGATGCAGCCTAGGGTAAATAGGATACATCTTTACTTTCTTTTTAAGCAAAGAATTTATAATAGGCCATTACTGTGTTTTTATTATTGGGGAAAAGAATTATTTAACTTCCACTAAGCAAAATTTGTTACAAAACTGGCAGAGATTAATTTGATCTAATATATAAGGCAGATGGGATGGAGTTTCTTTGCATGGTAAGATGGGAAGGAGGACACATTAGATATGCTCTGCACAAAGAGCTTCTGTGGGTTTAAGTAAAGCAATTTGAAATGAAGGAAATTCTTTTTGAGTACTTCTAATGGCAAAGAAAAATCCAAATAAGGGTAAATCAGGCAGGTGCTGCATACTAGTCCTGCTCACAGCACTAAAGCAGACTTGTAACCACAAACAGGCATTTGTCTAACTCAGGAATGGTAAGTGAAAGAAGCAAGCAAATAATATCTTAATGCCCCTGGTTAGATCTGCAGACTTCAGAATGTGTTTCTGCCTGTAAATATAAACCAAAACATTATTATGATAGTCATAGTATAAATGATGGCAAATTCTTTTCCAATTACTTGCAATGTTTTAAAATAAGTTTCAAGTATCAATTAAAGGATCAAACCAGAATTTTCTCAAAGTAGGCATTGGACATGTGCAAAAACTTGGTGCAGAATTTTTCTCCCTAATTATTAATATGAATCTTGTTAAGCAGTAAAATCATCTTCTACCTTAATTTTCATCTTACCAAAACAAAAAAGTTTGAACACTGATGTTTTGTAGGTATGGAATTTGGAAGATTGAAGCCAACTACAAGAAGAATTTCGTAAGTTCAGCTGTTGCAGAATTTGAAGTTAAGGAATATGGTAAGGTGTGCCCATACTGTGAACCTTCATTTTGAGATGTTTTTTCAGTGAGACATCTCTTGGAGAGATGTCTTGGAGACATCTCTGCAACACAGGATCACACGATGTTAGGGGTTGGAAGGGACCCAAAGAAATCAAGTCCAACTCCCTTGCCAGAGCAGGACCATAATCTAGCTCAGGTCACAGAGGAATGCATCCAGACAGGCCTTGAAAGGCTCTAGAGAAGGAGACTCCACAACCCTTCTGGGGAGCCTGTTCCGGTGCTCTGTGACCCTTGCAGTACAGAATTTCCCCCTTGTATTGAGGTGGAACCTCCTGTGCTGCATCTTGCATCCATTCCTCCTTGTCCTGTCACAGGGAGCAAGTCTTATCACAGGGATCACAAAGGAGGCAAGTGCAGAAATGGTTGAGGTAACATTGGCCTGCTTCTACACAGCAGTGGGATGCCAAGTGCCAATGTTCTAGAGTCACAGAATGGCTTCGGGAAGGGACCTTAGAGATCACCTACTCCAAGCTCGCTACAGTGGGCAGGGACATCTCTCCACTAGACTTGACTGCTCAAGGCCTCATCCAACCTGGCATTGAACACTCCCAGGGAGAAGGCATCCACAGTCTCACTGGGCAGCTACTCCAGAGTCTCACCGCCCTCATACTGAAGAACTTCTTCCTAAAATCAAGTCTAAATCTACACTCTGTCAGCTTCAAACCATTCCCCTTATCCTCTTGTTAGGCATCCTTATGCCAGTGCAAGCAGTCAGTCACAGCAGTCTAAACCTGTATTAATGCAACTTGCCTCTGCACAGAGCTGTCCTTTAGCATGCTGAGTCATTTTGAGATAGCTGAGCTCATGTAAATGTGGAGCCACTGCAACTGTGAACAGCTTAGGGCTTTGCAGCTCCTGCTTTGCTGTGGACAAGCTGACGGCTTCTTTTTGGGGCTGTAAGATTGTAGTTCAAATGTCTTGAAACTGACATGGTTGTTTTTGCAGAGATATCTTTCTGAGTGTAGCTTACTGTCTCAAACCACGTCTGAGTGGCGTTCTTTTCTGCTCTATTTGCAGCAATGCCAAGCTTTTCCATTGCCATAGAGCCAGAAAGCAACTTCATTAGTTCTGATAAATTTGAGAACTTCAGGATTGCTGTGAAAGCTAGGTAAGGAAATTTGGGGTTACATTCTAAATGTGTGTATCTCTTCTTCTTTCACCTGAAGATTTAGTCTCTTATGCCAAGAAATTTTTCTCTTCCTCAGCAAGCCCTATCAGTGCAATCCTCTGCTGTGTAAAATTATTTTTTAAGAGAGGTGTTTAAAACTACACAGATATTTACATTTGTTTTCTGTCTCTTGCCAAGGAAATGATTCTTCTGCCAAACCAAATGCTTCGTTGCAGCCATTAAAGTAATCTTAAAAGCATTTGTATTGTTTTGTTCTCAGATACTTTTATAATAAAAACCTTGTGAGCGCTGATGTTTTCTTTCGGTTTGGAATAATTGACAAAAATGAAAAGAGAATGATCCCTCGTGCAATGATTTTAACTAGGGTAAGTGGAAGCATGCTTAATTTGTGCAGATTTCATGTGCTTCCTTCAGGATTGACTCAATTCCACAGGAGTTTGTAGCCATTAAAATTAATGAGAACGGGTCCCAACTCCTAGCTTATATCAACAGCTCTTCAGCGTCAGCTTTTCCTCCGTAATACTGTCACTGGGGTGATAAAAATGCACTTTGAAATGAGACTCAGAGGCAGCATCTGAGTCAATGTCATTTCAACCTGATTCAATTACTCACTCGAGCAAACTCTGGGGTTGAAATTTCTGTGAAATAACCTTTATGGTTTCTATTACAGAAGGAAAGAAAGAAATTAAACGGAGACAAACAGATCCAAATTGTATTGATGTATTATGGGGAGTCTTTGCTTCTCCAATTATCTCTCCCTCGTTTGGTCTGCCCTTTTTGATTTAGTCATTCAAGAATGATAAAAGACATTTTCATTTAGTGAGGATATCTCTGTGTTAGTCCTGCCTCATGTTGGACCTGCATGCAGACTTTGCAATATATGCCATTTGTTGGTTAATTATCAATAATTTTAGGGAGTAAACAATTATTCTTCATTAAAACAACTCCACCTTTGATTCCCTCTGAAAGTAGACAAGAGAAACGTACTGCAGTCAGAATTTGCATATAGTGTATCTATTTCTTATTTCTAAATTACTGACTGTAAAGTAATGATTTTTGTTTCATTTCCAGATTGAAAATGGAGTGGCTGAGATCAATTTCAACAGCAAGAAAGCAGCGAGTTTTATAGGCATTGAAAGTCTAGAAGAATTGGATGGGTCATATTTATACATTGTGGCATCAGTGATGGAGTCTACAGGTAAGTTGCTTTTTGATTTAGTGTTTAACATATCTGCAAATGTCAGCAGAGCTAGAAAACAAAATTATATGGATAATTTTCCATGTATTAAACTTCCCTTAGCATTCAGAAGTTCTTCTTCCTAAAATCTTTAAGAATTATAGACTAAATGTCAGAAGGAAGTTCTTTACAGTGAGGGTGGTGAGGCACTGGAACATGTTGCCCAGGGAGGTTGTGGCTGCTCCCTCCCTGGAGGTGTTCAAGACCAGGCTGGACGAGGCCTTGAGTAAGCTGTACTAGTGGGAGGTGTCCCTGCCTATGGCAGGGGTTTGGAACTAGATGATCCATGAGGTCCCTTCCAACCTTATCATTCTATGATTCTAAGAAGAGCCTGTCTGTCACTGTAAAAATGTTTAGGGATTAAGCTTTTATCTTTTGGCTGTTTGTTTTCATAACACTGCACTCTCAATGCAAGGACTTCACTAGAACATATTGTGCTGTCCTTTGAAGGCAAGTGAGGAAAACACAGGATTGAGGATGTGATTATTAAAATGTTTTTGTTAGGTGGCCTCAGTGGTGAAGCAGAACTTGCTGAAGTTGTATTTGCTGTATCTCCATACAAACTGTTCTTGGTTGCTACTCCTCTCTTTGTGAAGCCTGGACTTCCATTCTTCATTAAGGTTAGTTAGCAGAAGCTGTAGTGGTGCACATTATAACACAAAATCCACAATACAGATTGCTTATTATTTTATATATATTTATTGCTGTAGATCTTAACATGCTTTTAATTTCCACTGATGCATTATGTTTTCTTTCTTTTAAACTTGTTATTTTAGAAACTTAACAGCTTGAAAGTTTTCTCTTTGAAAAATGTCATCTTTCTTTGAAGATGTGTAATCTGCTCTGATTAACAGGTGCAGGTGAAAGATACACTAGATCACTTTGTTGGAAATATCCCTGTCACTGTCACTGCAAAATCATTTAGTGTGAAAATGGATGAGACTGAAGTGATAGCAGAGGGTTCAGAATCTGGGAGAAGGAGGACAAGCATGAATGATGGAACTGCTTTGTTTGTTGCTAATACCCTACCTGATAGCAAAGTGTTGGAGTTTCAAGTGAGTGAAATTGTTCAATTAGTTGATTTCTTTGAGGATTAAATTCTGTGGTTTTGTGAACGTACAACACTAATAGAAAGATTTTTATACTAAGAAGTCAAAGAGTTCGTCAAGTTAGAATTATGAAAGCTGCATGTGCTGTAATGAAACATTGCTGCTCTATTCAACCCTTCATTAAATGGTTCTGAAACAGTATCCTAATTTGCCACATTTACCTCATAATAATAGATAAACAAAAATTCTAAATTAATTGTGGAAAAAAAAGTCTCCCAGACTGCTTCCTTCACTATGTAAGGAGGCATTTCATTAATCTTTGTTTCTCTGTTTAGGTACTTGCTTCTTGACTACCATTTTATATTTAACTTGGCATTTATTGATCTTTTTATTAAAGAAAACACAGAAGACCTGAATTGCCTTTTATTAATCTTTATTAATAATATATTGCAGAATGATTTTAATATTGCAATGGTTTGTTTTCTTATGTGTAGTTCTTCTGGGTTTTATTTTATTCCCTCCCTGGAGGTGTTCAAGGCCAGGTTGGACGAGGCTTTGAGTAACCTGTACTAGTGGAGGTGTCCCTGCCTATGGCAGGGGGTTGGAACTAGATGATCCTTGAGGTCCCTTCCAACCTTACCATTCTATGTTTTCCTCCTTTCCTAAAAAAAAGTGAACCATGTTATTATCTTTTCAGGTGAAAACTGCAGATCCACACCTTTCAGATGAAAACCAAGCAAGTAAAACCTATGAGGCAAAAGCTTACTCATCAACAACTCAGAGTTATTTGTATATTGACTGGGCTTCCAACCACAAAACACTAAAAGTAGGGGATTCAATAAATATAAATGTATATCCCCACAGTGTGTATACTAAAAACATACATCACTACAGCTATTTGGTAAGTAGCAGATGTTTCCACAGCAAATACTGAATTCTTATTTAATATGTGGTCATAGAAGAAAAACCTCAACAATCAAGAACTAACCTCAGCATGAAACACAACAGCTCAGACCACTGCTCCTTCCATAAACAATCTGCCAGTCTTACAGTCAGAAATTAACAGTCTCATGTTTAAATTACATATTAAGTCTCTGTTGTCTCGAATTGTCATCTGACCAAGGCTGGGATTAAGAACAAATATTCTAGTCTCAAGAGCTGTTTCAGTAGGAAGAGAAAGATTTGCAGCACTTCTTTTCAGTGGATGAGGGTTGAGTTTATAAATACATGAAGGGCAGCATAGGGGGGACAAAACCAGGCTCTTCTCAGTGATATCCAAGGATAGGACAAGGGGCAGTGGGTGCAAGCTGGAGAAGAGGAGTGTGAACGTAAGGAAAAACTTTTTCACTGTGAGGGTGACAGAGCCCTGGAGCAGGCTGCCCAGAGAGGTTGTGGAATCTCCTCTGGAGACATTCAAAACCTACCCGGATGCATTCACATCTGACCTGCTCTAGGTGATCCTGCTCTGGCAGGGGAGTTGGACTGGATAATCTTTCAAGGTCCCTTCCAACCCCTAACATTCTGTGAGAAGACTACCATCTTTTGAACTAGAGACAGAAGTCTCAAATGCATTTTTGTTTGTTTTGGTTTGTATCAAAATGCAAGTAATTATTGTATGTAAGAAACATTTTAAATATAAAGTTTGACTTCTGTATTCTCCATCCTTTTTCTCTGATAGATTGTATCAAAAGGGAAGATAGTCACTTTTGGAACTCGGAAAAGAACTGCTGATTTGGAATATGAACATCTAAGTTTTCAGATAACTCAAGAAATGGTTCCTTCGGCACGACTTATTGTTTACTACATAGTCACAGGAGAAGGAACTGCAGAGTTAGTGGCTGATTCAGCGTGGCTGAATGTGGAACAGAAATGTGGGAATAACCTTGATGTGAGTAGTAAAGCAAGCACTAAAATTTGTGAGTGTGCATTTGGTTTATGATTGGATTTTAATTGGAATTTAAACATATTTTTTCAATGCTTTGTTGCCATGTCTGCCTTCAGAGGGATTTCTTTTGGAACAATGTGTTTTTAAAGTTACCAATATTTGTTTTCAATTTACAGATTAAGCTGCAATCAAGTGAAAATACACTGAATCCAGCAGAAGTTGTATCACTTAACATGAAAACACAGGATAATGCCTTTGTTGCTTTGTCAGCTATTGACAAGGCAATATATGGAGTCACCAGAAGAGGAAAGACAGCACTGAAAAAAGTTAAGTGCACTTGATAGCCACCAAAGAAAAACAAGCTGCAAAACAAGCAGGAAAGCAACTGAATCCAGAGTAAAAATTCCTGGTTTAAATCTAACAGGTTAAAGTTATAAAGATAATTCATTTACAGTGTTTTGATTTTCAGTAAAAGTAATTTGTGGTTTTAAAGACAGACCTGAGCTGTATCATCAGAACCTCCTATAATCTTTCCAGGCTGTATTTTGAAGGCATTTAGGTAGAATTGGTATATGCTGCTGAATTTAGCTCAAATACTGCTAAATGATACCCTTAAGTAAGGACATTTTCACAGTATCACCAAGGTTGGAAGATACCTCAAAGATCATCAAGTCCAACCTGATACCGCAGACCTCAAGACTAGACCATGGCACCAAGTGCCACGTCTAAACCCACCTTGAACACCTCCAGGGATGGTGACTCCACCACCTCCCTGGGCAGCCCATTCCAGCAGTCAATGACTCTCAGTCAAGAACTTTCTCCTCACCTCCAACCTAAACTTCCCCTGGCATAGCTTGAGACTGGTGACCTGGTGCTGGTTGCCTGAGAGAAGAAGGTAACCTCCTCCTGGCCACAACCACCCTTCAGGTAGTTGTAGACAGGAATAAGGTCTCCCCTGAGCCTCCTCTTCTCTAGGCTAAACAATTTTCTGGACTCAAGTAGCCTATCTGCAAGTCTAATTCATCTATCCTATGGTCATCCACTGAAAGACTGGTCAGGCATTGGAACAGGCTGCCCAGAGTGGTGGAAGTCACCATCCCTGAAGGTGTTGAAGAAAATGTGTGGATGTGACACTTATAACACATGACTTAATGGTCTCGGTGCTCTCGGGTGGACAGTTTGACTTGATGATCTTGGAGGTCTTTTCCAACCAAAACAATTCTATGACTCTATGATACATTCCACTTTTTAGTTAACTGCTGATGCTTTCCATCCCCCACCCTCAGATAATGCTGGATTTAGAAAAGAGTGACCTTGGATGTGGTGCTGGAGGAGGGAAGAACAACGTCGATGTATTCAGAATGGCTGGACTTACGTTTTTAACGAATGCAAACGCTGATGATTCAGAAGAAAAAGGTATATTCCTTTGTTTTAAACAAGAAATTGTGGAATTCCTTTTCTGAAATACTCTATTGTGATTCTAAGTTACTCTGTTTGCACTTGAACTAATAGGGAATGAATATCATAATGATTATTGAGGGGGGAAACCATAATGATTTATGGATCAGTTACTGTAACCGGAATGAAAATACTTTTCTGTAACTAAAATAGTGAAAGGGCAAAAAAGTCTCTCAAATTTGGAATGTATTTTTTATGGAATTATTTTTAAGTGGACTGTGTTATTATAAAAAGAGGTCAAGTCTCTTGTACTTACCTGTTTGTTTATTGAACAGATGAACCTTGCCATGAAGTTTTAAGACCAAAGCGGTCTGACCTTAAGGATCGGATAGACAAAAAAGGTAACAAAAAAAATCTTTTAAAGTATATAATGAACAAAAAATGATATCCATCAGAAATCCAGAATCTGAGTGTTTGCTTACTACTTTTAATTATTGTTATTAACTTAATGTAGCAGAGAGAGAAACCGACAATATGGAAGATGACTTTAGAGAGGGCCCTGTTTATAAAACCTCTTAGCCATATTCTGAATCTGAAGTCAGCAAGGCTTATGTACACATTAAAATTGTTTAGGATCTTTTCTTTTTCTGAAGAGACATAGCCCAAAAACCTCATAGTTCTCCTATATGGAAACCTTTGCCAGGGATCAAACCTGGCAGAGCCTTTGACTATAAAATCTTAAACTGCAATACAACTTATCTAGTAATATTTTTTTGTTTCAGAATAGTATTGGTTAAATGTGTGTCACTAGCTTTGGACAAGTTTATGTTCATCCTCAAAATCTGTCCTTTCACTGAAATTCAGCACCTTTTTAAAATATGCTGAGTACAATGAGTTGGAATGCATCTGGAAATAAAAAGTTCATCTGAAGGAATCATTTTGTTATTTCAGTATCTGAATACAAACGCCCAGATATCCAAAAGTGCTGCAAACATGGAATTAAAGTGTATCCAATCTCTGAGACTTGCAGTAGCAGAGCTAAGCGCATTCGAAGCAGTCCAATGTGCATTGCTGTGTTCAAAGACTGCTGTGAATTTGCAAACAAGCTGAGGGAACAAGAACCCAATAAGCTTCTGATACTGGCAAGAATGCGTAAGTATGAGAACTTTAACTGTCCTGTGGACATGGGGTAGATCTAGAAGTGGTTACTTCGTTAACCTATTAATCCCTTCCTATTACTTGTCAGGCTTATTCCAGAAAAAAATTCAGTCTCTGAAAACCTTGGATGTATAGCTCTGGAGAGGGGAAGAAGAGCAGTTCTTTATCTGTTAAGAGCTATACTCTCTTTAGGACAAGCAGAGCTGCAGTAAGGGAGCACTGTTGTCTGTGAAGGCAATGCCAAACTCAAATGCTAAATTTGAACTCTTTGCCTAGGGCCAAACTAGCCAATGAGTGACACTTCAGGAAAGATCAGTGGGACTGTGATTTTTTTTTTTTTTTTTTTGTGTCTTCCCATTCATCTTCTATAACTGCTTGTTAATAAATTAATCTGTCTGGGATAGTCACATGTGTAAATAGATGAGGTGAGGTTAACAGGTGTTTGCTAGAGGGTGTTGAGATGCAAGAAAAACATTATCAAGACTAATGAGGCAAAATAAACAGCCTAGAGTATCACAAGAGAAAAAGATAATGGTGGAAGGATGTTGGCAGATGGTTTGGTGTTTTCTTTGTTTTTTCTCTTTACTTGCTTTATGTTCTTCAGATTCTCAGGACTTCTTGTCTCTGGATCAGGCAGAAGTTCGGAGCTACTTCCCTGAGAGCTGGCTCTGGGAAGTTCACCAGGTTACTCCAAGGTATTGTTTTTCTCAAATCAGTTACCAACATTTGACTTAGTCATTTGTTTTATAGAAAATAAACAGTAAACTTGAGGTGAGCTGGCTAGCCTTACTTGTACCCAAGATGTGTGCTAAAATGCAGGTTTGGACAAACTCTTCCTGCCCTGTTTTCCTCCATGTAGGATATGCTGTCTGGTGCCCAGATTAATGAGTTACTTTTCCTTAACTTTCAATCTTGCTAAGCAGCAGTTTTAGTAAAAGTCAGCTAAATCCAAGTTTATTCAAACAAAAATCCAGAAGTTCTGTTTTCTAAGTATGCCCTTCCATCTTGTTGTAGCTAAATCTCTCCTAGATGCAGGGGCTGCTCTGGGCATATGCTGTCTTTGTGTTGATTAACTTTGGTATTAACAGATGGCTATTTAATAATGTGTATGTGTTCTAAACACAGGTCAAAGACTCTGTCTATCACCTTGCCTGATTCACTGACTACATGGGAAGTACAAGGTGTTGGCATTTCTGATGAAGGTAAGTACTGTAACCTAAATTAGGTTGGAGCTAAACAATTAGGGAGCTTTTCCATTTGGGTTTTGGAGAACTCCTCATTGCAATTGGCAGTGTTCTGAAATGTTCATTTTTTGGTTGCTGAGAAAAGAAAGCATCAAAAATATATTTTAGGAGAAAGAAATTATTTCAGTTCTTGTTATGAATGCAGGTGGGTTAGAAAACAAAGCCTGGCTTGTGTTTGACAGCAGTCTGTGAGAATCACCAAGAACATAAGAACAAATAATGAGAGATTTTTCCCTGTCACAGCTTTGCAGTGTCCTCTTATCAATAGTTCAGGGACATCAGGAGAGGAAGAAACACATTTTTCTATAGATCTGGTAGTGCAAAAGATATGGTAGTCCAAACATCAGATTTGTTTGTCACCATGAGAAGAAAGAGAAGTAATCTCAAAGGATTAGTATGTCAGCAAGTATATGTGAAGACTGGGAGACAGCAAGTTGGAACTTGACAGATACTCAAGCAGGAGCCTGACAATTTCTAAAAAACCTTGGTCAATTTCAGAGTACATATTGAAAAAAGCAAAGTCATCAGTAAAGGTTGTACGAATATGAAGACCTCTTCAGGGTTGTTTGTAAGCAGGTTGGATTAAACAGTTTGCTTTTGTCTTTTTGACTTTCTCAGGTATCTGTGTTGCCACACCATTGGAAATAAAAGTTGTAAAAGATATCTTCCTGAGTGTTTTTGTTCCCTATTCTCTGGTGCGAGGAGAACAAATTGAGTTAAAAGGATCAGTTTATAACCATAGAAATTCTGCAATCAAGGTAATTTGTGGTCTTATTGGGTTCTACAGAAAGATTAACAAACTGAAAGAGCATTTCCCCTGTGAGTATCCAGTATAAACAGATCCCAGGATCAGATTTCTCCAGTCCCTCCATTACTGTTGTGTCCTCTGTGTAACTATGTAACAATGAAATCCAATCAGTAATTATTTAATTTCCCACCATTCCACTGATTACAACATTGTAGTACTCTTGCCCTGCAACTTTGCCTCATGTAATTTAAGCCACCATCTTTTCTATCCCAATTGTTTAGACACTGTCAGAAAGTGCTGGGATTTGTTTTGAATGGCCTGTTCCAGAGCAGGGATTTAATAGAAAAGGAAATACATGAAACAAGAGTGCAAAATTAGTACTGAAAATTATTCAAGTAAAGTAACCAAATGTATCTTCATGAAGCAAGGGTGTGTGTGAAGCTTAGCACAGTGGTTCCCTGGTGCTGATGCTGATTATTTGCTAATGGTCTTCAGTACAAGGAATAATATAAAAGATAGCAACAGTTGCATGTTTTAAACAGAGGAGCAGAATTACAGCTCAGTGCAGGAATTCAATGGCTTTAAGATTTCCCTGGTGTTGTACCTGTAGTGGAGGTAAAACATTTCACATCTTTCAACATTTCAGTTCTGTGTCGCAGTAGCCACTGGAAATGGAATCTGTTCCTTTGGAAAATCTGCAACTACTGGATTGAGGAGTTGTCATCCTAAGACTCTAGGTTCTGGTTCTTCAGCAGCAGTTACATTCAGGATACTTCCTTTGGAATTAGGTCTTCACACTATCAACTTCACATTGCTGACATCCAGGGGCAGTGAAACCGTAGTTAAAACTTTACGTGTAATGGTAAGAAGAGCAATCAAAATGTTTGTCGTGGGTTTGAGTTTCGTATTGATTCAATCACAAATGAAAAAGACACTTAATATAAAAATGTTACTTAATTTGAACACTATCAGAACCAAAAAAAAAATCACATGGTATCACTGAATTCACTGAGGTGTATGCAGAGGAAAAATGCTCATCTGAGTATTTGACTACACACACTTTTAAACCTTGGCTCTAACAATTCTAAAGATTTTAGAGGGAGGGATAGTAATGACAATTCTGTTATTTGATTCAGATTTTTCAACTGTTTAAGCAAGACACTTACAAATAACTTTTATACTTTTAAAATATTTGCATATTTTGTTACATTTGCAAAAGCTTTAGAGAGATCATAGAATCATAGAATGGTGAGGTCAGGAGGGAGCAGCCACAGCCTCCCTGGGCAACCTGTTCCAGTGTCTCACCACCCTCGCTGTAAAGAACTTCCTCCTAACATCCAGTCTAAATCTCCCCTCTGCCAGTTTAAACCCATTGCCCCTTGTCCTGGCATTGCAAGACATTGTCAATAGTCCCTCCCCAGCCTTCCTGTAGGCCCCCTTCAGATACTGGAAGGCTACTCTAAGGTCTCCTGGAAGTCTTCTCTTCTCCAGGCTGCAGAACCCCAACTCTCTCAACCTGTCCTCATAGCAGAGCTGCTGTAGCCCTCTAAGCATCTTGGTGACCTCCTCTGGACCTGCTCCAACACTTCCATGTCCTTCCTGCGCTGGGGGCTCCAGATGGAATTGTAGCTTAAATATATATGGAACAGATGTAGAACAGCTAAGGAAATCTACCGAGAAGGGTGTAGAAAGCAAAAATACTGTAGTTTTAAATTGTTCTTTCAGCTAATATATTTAATTAAGCAAAAGTGTTTTAATTTTCTACTTCTTTCCCCATCATTTCAGCCAGAAGGCGTTAAGAACGAACTTAATGCAGGCTTCACTTTGGATCCACAGGGTGTTTATGGTAAGAGAATGAATTATGTGTCTGTCTTTGTTTTTTCATGTTCTTAATTCATGATCAAGGTCTCTGTAATGTGAAAAAATGGACATTTCTCCTTCCTGAAATATTATTCCTATTGTCCTTTCATTCACTAAGAAATCCATCTCTAAATAGTGTCAAAAATACTTGGATTTGTTTCTTAAAGAAACCTTTCTTTGTGTCTTTTGCTATGAGACAGCTTTTCTCAGTGTGCTTGAAAACCAGTTAGCAGGTACTTTATCAATGAAAACAGAGTTTGTGCTCATTTACAGAATCACAGAATGGTAGGGGTTAGAAGAGACTTTCAATGATCACCCAGTCCAACCCCTTTGTCAGAGCAGGATCAGGTAGAGTAGCCCACACAGGAATGCATCCAGGAAAGTTTTGAATGAAGGTTCTCCAGAGAAGGAGATTCCACAACCTCTCCAGGTTGCTCCAGGGCTCTGTCACCCTCACAGTGAAAGTTTTTCCTTATGTTCATGCTTCTGTGCCCCCTTGTCCTATTCTTGGACATCACTGAGAAGAGCCTGGCTCTGTTCTCCCAACACTGCCCTTCATGTCTTTATAAAGAATAATGTGTTCACCTCTCAGTCTCCTCTTCTTCAACCTAAAGAGACCCAGCTCCCTCAGCCTTTCCTCACAAGGGAGATGTTTAACCAGAGCTGAAGGTGAAACCACAAAGTTTAGGTGCAGATCAGATATTTTTCTTACCAAAAAAGGCAAAAGAAAGATGAAAGTATTTGTGTGTCTATTCTTTCTCAAAGGTCAATGTCATTTGCATGTACGCTTGGGCATATTTCTAGTTTTTCAGCTAACACAGGTATTTTTATTGCTGATTTCTCAGATAGTTCTAACCTTGAAATCTGGCTATTACATCTGACTCATGCAATGATTTAGGTGGTGTGATGTTATGTACACACATTTCCAATTGTAGGCTTACTCAAGAGACGACAGGAATTCCGATACAAAATCCCGCTGAATCTCGTCCCAAAAACAAAACTTGAAAGAAGTGTCAGTGTCAAAGGTAAACTGAATCAAAACTTTTAGTCTGTTGAATATGTACTTCCAACATTTATGTTCTTTTCCTCCCATTTCCTATTCTTTTCCTTATCCGGATTTATTCTTAACTTCTTCATTTGAGTGAGAAAAGGCTTTGCAAATCACTTTTCAGTGATTTACCTAGAATGATTGCTGAGAAATACCACTTAAATTCTGCCCCTGGATTCACTTTCATCGTCTCATTTAAATAGATTTTGTTGTTTTTTCCTTTCCACAGGATATCTTATGGGTGAAGTAATTGCTGCAACCCTCAATCCTGATAGTCTTGGTATTCTTACTGACATGCCAAAGGGCAGTGGAGAGGTAGAGCTCATGAGTATTGTCCCTGTATTTTATGTGTTTCACTACCTGGAGCAGTCAAACAGCTGGCATATACTCGGCCCTGAAACCTTAACTTCAAGGACACGAATGAGGCGGAAGATGAAAGAAGGTAGAAAAAACATAGCTGCTGCTTTTGCTTCAGAGCTGTAGAGGTGCATGGACTTTGCTGAATGAGAAAGATAATCTGAGTGAGCAAATGTAATTTTAATGTTCTTTGTAAGGTAATCTGAGTGAGCAAATGTAATTTTAATGTTCTTCTTAACTTATTTTCTGCCTAATCTATCCCTTAGGAATTGTGAGCATCTTGTCCTTCAGAAATGCTGACTTCTCATACAGCATGTGGAAGAATGGGGAAGCCAGCACGTGGTGAGTTCAGGAGGGCTTTTGATTAGATGGGATTCATTTGCTGTCATAACTAATTTTTAGAGCTTGATATTTTCTACTAAACATGAGAGGTGAGCTTGATGATACATTTAAATGGTGCTTACAAATTGGAACAGTATCTTTTGATTGCATGCTTTCACTTGCTAAATTTTTTGTTTATGTCCATAGTTCATACCAGCACAACCATGTTGGGTCACTGGTTAGGATAGGCATAGCTAAGGATGATCTGTAGAATTTTTCTCAGTTCTCTTTTGGGCTTGGAATTTTGCAGGACTGCATAGAGCTTGAGTCCTTGCAGAAGTCGTAATCTCAGGCAAAGTCTGAAGCCCAAGTTTGAAGAAGGAAAGCTAAGTGCAGGGACATGAACAAGGACAAACTAGAAATACCTCTTATTCACACCACTACACCACTGAAAGGCTAAGTGCTGTTTAAGGGAAACAGAATCTGTCACTGTCTTGCCTTTCAGAATGGCAAATGCAATTGGCTTATAGAGGGAAGGAGTAAGATGCTTCAAAGGCATCTTCCTTAAGTTCTGTGCGTGAGAAAAATTAATCCTTTGGGGATGTAATGAGTTCATATCCTGAAACATAGAAATTGATTCTTGTTGAAAATTGAGTAATTAGTTCCCATAAGTGAAATTTAAAACTAATCTGCAATATTTCTTTGAACTTGTGCATACTTGTGTCTAACATCTAACAATGTAGTATTAGCTGATAATCACAACAGGTATTTTGATTTCCTTGGCAGGTTAACAGCTTTTGCTTTAAGGATTTTTGGACAAGTTAATCAATATATAAATCTGGATCAAATTTCTGTTTGTAATTCACTTCTCTGGTTGATTGATAATTGCCAAATGCCAGATGGGTCATTCAATGAATTTTCAGATTATCACCCAGTGAAACTACAGGTATGAAAACTAAATGTTTTCTGTGTGTATGCAATGAAAACTGAAGGTAACGTGGTTGAGAAATGCAAGGTATTTCAGGCTGCATTTCACCATTCAGAGCAGCTTTGCAGGGTTTGCCTTTGTCTAAATCCACATCAGAAATAGCACAACCTTGCAAACCTTTCTGTTTTACCCACTAAAAGTAGCTGATTGGACACTTCTTAATATTAAAAAAAACCCAAAAAAATCCAACTTTCAACATAAGAAGGACATGGACCTGATGAAACAGGTCCAAAGGAGAGCCTTGAAAATGATCAGGGGCCTGGAGCACCTCTCCTGTGAGGACAGGCTGAGGGAGCTGGTGTTGTTCAGCCTGGAGAAGAGAAGACTCCAGGGAGATCAAGTAGCAGCCTTATAGTACCTGAAGGAGCCTACACGAGGGCTGCCGAGGGACTGTTCACAAAGGTCTGCAGTGATAGGTTATGGGGAAATGATTTGAAATTAGAGAAGAGCAGATTTCAGTTGGACATTAGGAGGACATTCTTTACCATAAGGGTGATGGAACACTGGAACAGGTTGTCCAGGGTGGGTACTTGAGGCCCCATCCTTGGAGATATTCAAGGTCAGGCTCAACAGTGCTCTGAGCAACCAGATCTAGTAGAGGATGTCCCTGCTCACTGCAGGGGGCTGGGACCAGATGACCTTTGGAGGTCTCTTCCAGCCCAAACAATTCTATGATTTTACAATATAATAGTCCTGGTTTGCCAAAAACTTTATGTATTTACATCTTGTTCTCAAATATTACCATCAAAAGAGTCACCAGATTTCCAAGCTGAACCAAACTGACATTTCTTACAGGAATTCTTACTTGTTTCCTCAACTAAACTGTAGAAAGTTTTACTTATTTAAATTAACTGTTCTTTCTGTGTAATTATATTTACATGCTTGATTTTTATAGGGTACACTACCCAAAGAAGCTAAAGAAAAAAATTTGTATCTCACAGCATTTTCTCTTATTGGAATTGCGAAGTCAGTTACAATATGTCCTACTCAGGTAAATGATGCTTTTATTTTTGCCAGCAACCATGTACTGATTCTAATTTCTCCCATTTTCTTTAACATTTGTTCAAAGAAAGCAAGAGGCTTTCCTTTTAAATTTATTTGCTCTGTGAATATTTGTCTTTCAAAATCAGTAAAAGAACAAGAAGGCAATTCTGGATCTCTCTATTATCAGCTCTGTAGCAAAAGACACCACATAAAATTACACTGTCTGATGGATGTGTTTCTTTAAACATAAATCTCATTGATGTAAGCTGTAGCCTGTTCATCTTTTCAGAAAATCCATGATGCTAAAAATAAAGCAGGAGATTATTTGATGGAAAATGTGAAGTCTGCTCAAAGCCCCTTCACAATGGCAATCACTGCCTATGCTTTAGCTCTTCTGGATGTGAACCACCAGGCTGCACAGTCGACCTTCTCTGCACTGAAGAAGGAAGCATTTGTCATAGGTATTAAATTACCTTAGAGTAGTTGGCTCTTTTTTTCCAACATTTTCCCAATGTTTTTAAATTCTCTAGTGTGATGACACTGCTTGAAGAGTCAATTTCAGTGGTGCTTGCTTTGGCATAAGCAAATTTTTAGTCTGTGTGGCCTAGTGCTTTTGCTAGATTGAGTCCTGCTTTCAGCTTTTCAACAGGACAGTTTCATTCACAGGATGCAAGTCAGCTGGAATTCTGTCATTCCACACTGGACCACATTTGTGCTACTGATAGGCTTCTCTCTGTGAATAGTGCAGAGGTGTGTCCACAGCTCAGAGCAATCCACAGTGGATTGCTTTCATCTGCCCTCCTTATCCTTAGGATGAGAGACAGTGGGCACAAACAGGAACCCAGGAGGTTCCACCTAAAAATAAGGAAAACCTTCTTTCCTTTGGGGGTGCTGGAGCCCAGAGCAGGCTACCCAGAGAGGTTGTACAATCTCCTACTCAAGAGATTCCAAATCTGCCTGGATATTGTGACCCTGGGTAACCTGCTGTGGGTGACCCTGCTTTAGCAGGGCATTTGGACTAGATGATCTCCAGGGGTCCCTTTCAACCCTAACATGTTGGGATTCTGTAATCCTTATGTGTCTACTCTCTTAGAGCTGCATTTTTCACAGTTTCTGGCACTGACCTCACTTCTGTTGTGTTTGGTTTTCTTCTTAATGTATCCCTGGTTGATGGAGGGACTTCGTAGTCTCTTGGGAATGCTGTTCCTTTTTAGAGTATTTTGTCACAGGCAGGGAACTCGACCATTCTCTGCCAAGTAAAGATTTGTACTGGAATAGAAAAGTTTTGTCCTTCCTGTTGAAAGTGACTTTGAAACAAAATAAATTTAAAACCTGTACTCTGGTTTTTGGCCACTCCATCACTGTTCAGGACCAGCAATATTTGGATATGCATAAGTTGCTTTGCATCACATCTTTTTATCATCAGGTTCTAGTATTAAGGTCAGAGTTATTAGTGTAGGTATACCTTCATCTTCTGTTAAATGCAAAGTGAGTTCCTCTTTTTCTCTCTGACTTGAGCAGGCAACACTTCACCTTGTGTAGTCTGGACAGAGCTGTTGTGGTGTGTCAGTCTGAAACCTTTCTTCTGCAGGTGACCCTCCTGTTTATCGCTTCTGGGAAAACACTTTCAAAGCACAAGGCCAAGGCTCTCCCAGCTCTGCTACTGCACAAATGGTTGAAACTACAGCATATGCCCTGCTTACTACTCTGCTAAGAGGGGACAAAGACTATGCTAATCCAATCATGAACTGGTTGTCCAAAGAACAAAGATACGGAGGAAGGTTTTATTCAACTCAGGTGAGTTAATTCATATGAAGTGCACTCCTGAGTCACTGCTAAGCTGTTTAGCTAGTAACAGTTACCATTATTTATAGTCATGTTTATGTGGCAGAAAATAAACTGCTTTGTAATACATTTTCACTTCTCTTGAATTCTTGGAATTAATCCTTTATAACTGATTTCTGGCAGGACACAATTAATGCCCTTGAGGCCTTGACTGAGTATTCCCTTCTTGTCAAACGGCTGACTTTGGACATGATTGTTAAGTTATCATACAAAAACCATGGAGACTTTCAAGTATTTAAACTGACAGAAGACCATTTCGTGGGAAGAACTGTGACAGTGAGTGAACAGTATTACTTTAGGAAAGCAAAAGCAGAATTCTTAGCAGCATGTTAAGTATTTGAACCTTGAAATTGCTGCTGAAGTAGCTTTTTCTTTTAATAAACTGCTGGTATAGTGAATGGTTAAGGACTTTGCTTATCTGCTGAATTTTAAAGCATTTGGATGTTCATTTAAATTTAACATCTCTGCTTGTTCCTCTGAGGCTTTTTTGTAGAATCTCTTTGTATCTTCAGGCCTTAATATGAATTTAAAATGTGAAAAAAAGCAAAATTGTCTGACTTGAGTTGTTGCTAAAAGCTTTGTTATTAAACTAGTACTTCTTGTTTAACATCAACCCTTCAGGTACCTTTGGAAGACGACATCTACGTGAGCACTGGAAGCAGCGCTGGTATAGCTACAGTAAATGTAAGCATGCAACCAATCTTTCTAACTGGAGTCTCTGGTTTGTTACTAACAATGTTGAAAAAGAAAGTGAAATTTCTCATAAGCTCTTTCATTTGTCCTTTACCTTTTAGACTGAAGCAACAGATGTGATGGTGATATTTTAGATTAATTTCAAGCCCTTGTATGACTTATGGCTAATGGGAGAGAAGTTGTGGAGTTTTCTCCTTTTCATCAGAGGTTTTCTGTTCCATAATTATAAATAGATGATAGCTTAGCTTTAATTCTCACCAGTTGTTACAGTCTCTGGCCAAACAAGGAAGACCCAAATTAGTCATCAACTTTGAGAAATTGCTCAGTTCTCTGTTTTTCTGGTGTTTACTCTTACTTTATTAGGCAATATCATTGAAAAATTGTTTTCTTGCTCTATTTAAAGGCACACTTTTTGTGTGCCTAAATATGAAGCACATATATAATAAGCACAATAGAAATAGATTATTTTAAAAGTTTTTTTCTACTTTTTCATAACCTCTTCTAGCATCAACTTAACATCTGAAATGTGCAGATTCTTGTGTACTGGCATTTATATTAATAAAGTATCAGGAGCTGGTTTTAGTTTTGTAAATAAATCCAGCAAGAGTGGTGTGATTTGGCTCAAAAATTCCCCATTTCTGTGCTGATTATTTATTTACCTTGTGCCCATCAGAACTACTCATGCTGTGCAGACTTGGTTTTACTGCCATTCTGTTATGAGTTTTCCTAGTTCTATGTCAGTTTTGAGGATTATTTACTGCTTCTCTTTTGCCTTACTTGTACCTGTGTAGGTAAGGACAGTATATAACACAATTGGTACTTCTGAAGAGTCATGTCACTTTGTACTGAAGATTCTTCCAAAGAGAGATGATGGTAAAGTATTAACATGATCCAACCTTATCATTCTAGGATTCCAGATATTGCTGTTCAGGTCAGTGCAAGGGAGGCAGGATAAAAAAGCTTTACTTTGATTTACCAAAGTGGATTTTATTAAGAGTGAAACTCTAATAAATTCTACCACTTTCTAAATCAAAACTGAAAAGGAAATTGCCAGAAGCCTCTTTATCCCTTCTTGAAACTTGCCTTTTTTGGTAAAATTAATTTTTTAATGCCTTTTCACCTATTCTGGTAGAGTTTTTGCAGTTGGGGGAGGAAAGAAACTAACAACTGAAGAAAGAAATGTGATGGGGGATGGAAGAGGCTTCAATGAGTTCTAGTCCAGTTACAACAGGGTCTATAACCACATTCTGAGCTTTCTCCGTGGAGTGGTTTTGATAAGCACACAATAAATTAAAGCCTTAAAGCTGTGTCCTTTCACTTGAATTATGGAAAAAAAGTATAATGTTACTTCTTTGTGGCTAGACAGTGAGTTCCTGTAAAAGTAACCACTAAGGCAATTATGAAAATGCTTTCTGAGAATTTGGGAAGTGTTAGAAAATGATTTACTTTACTTGATATGAAAAGGTTACAGAAGAGAAGAAGGAGAACCACTTGGGCGCTTAGAGGCCTGTGCAAAGTAAGTACAGCTGATGGGGGTTTTTGGTTGGTTGATTAGTTGGGGTTTTTGTTTTGCTTCCCCAAGTGATGGAGCCAGTGTTTTGCATTTAAAGGTTTAATTTAACTAAATGCTCTCTCTGACTAATCTGAATTTTCTAATGTTCAGTGTTGCTCCTGGCAAAGGTGGAATTCCCAGCTGACATGTTAAGGAATTGGAGCAGCACAAAGCAAATGCATGTCATGAAATTAAATCTGAGATTGTTACAAAGACTTTCTGCTCTGTGGGGTCTGCTTTGATACTATTTTAATATTACATTAACTGAAAATTTGATATTAAATTTATTTGCTTTTTTGAACAAGTGCAATGGGTTCATTTGTTAATAAATGCACCTTCCTGTTCCTTCACTTTCATGGGTGGCTCTGAAGAGAATTAGAGCCAAAGATCAGGATCTGTAATTTAGGAGGGAGTTTTGCTTTAGTTATATATGAGTTCTCCTGGAACAGAAGTATTAAGGAAAGCTTCTTTCTGCATGACATAGACATAAATCTGAAATGATTCATCTGGTCTGTTTTGTTTCATTATAGGTTTACCGTGGTCTAAATGCTAACAGCATTTTCCTAACATGTTTTTCTGGGTCTACATTTGAAGAGTTGTTTGAAATGCCAATTATGTTTAACTAATGTTATTTTAAATCTATTGTAGGTACAGACCCAGTGCCAGAGAGCCACAATCAGGGTCTGCTCATGCTGTGATGGACATAGGTTTGGTCAGTGGGTTGGAGGCAAATACAGAAGACTTATCTACTGTATGTTTTAGAGTACTTTTTGCCTTGGACTGAAGTGGGTTTTTTTGACAGCACTGTATTTACTGTTCTTCATCCTTTTCTGATAGAGTAGTAGTGCAGATTTATATTGTTATACTCTCATTGCTTTTAAACACTTCTAATACGGATGAGAATAATCTACTTAAGTATAGATCATGGATTTTTGATAGTCAGTTATAAGACACCTAGTTAAAGTCTGACATTTGGACTCATCCGTTAGTGGAAAGACAGGAGTGGATGGAGAGTGGTGGCCATCTGTGTTAGGGTAGCATGGATCAGTCTCTAGAGATGCTTTAACTGCTCACTATGAAGGGAACACTCTTAGTGTACACATCTAACTGCAAATTGGTTAAAGCCTGTCAGCTGAATCTTGCTTTCATCCAAGCTCATATTGACAGGCACGTGAGGTTTAGTTAAAGACAGAGCTACACTTACAGCATTAAATAGGGTACTATACATGAACTCAAATATTCTTTTAAGGATAATTAGATCTTTATTGCCTTCATGTAGTGAGTAAAAGGAGAGTTGGGCTCTACAACCTGGAGAAGAGAAGGCTTCCAGGAGACCTTGGAGTAGCCTTCCAGGATCTGAAAGGGGGGCCTACAGGAAGGCTGGGAAGGGACTATTGATAAGGGCTTGCAATGATGGGACGAGGGGCAATGGGTTTAAACTGGCAGAGGGGAGATTTAGACTGGATGTTAGGAGGAAGTTCTTTACTGTGAGGGTGGTGAGGCACTGGCACAGGTTGCCCAGGGAGGTTGTGGCTGCTCCCTCCCTGGAGGTGTTCAAGGCCAGGTTGGATGAGGCCTTGAGTGACCTGTGCTAGTGGGAGGTGTCCCTGCCTATGGCAGGGGGTTGGAACTAGATGATCCTTGAGGTCCCTTCCAACCTTACCATTCTATGATTCTATAAATTTCCTTAAAAATTGAAAAACCAAGTGAAAATGTAAGCACTATAAAGAGACAACCCTAAAATAAGATTTTATATCCCAGAACAGTTAAAGCTACTGATTACAAAATCCTCAAGACCATAAAAAAAAAAAAAGTTTAACTTGCATAAAATATTTTTCTGTTTTCCTTCCCTGCAGCTTGCAAGTGGAATTGATCATTTGATAGCAGATTATGAGATAAGAGATGGGCATGTTATCCTGCAGATAGATTCTGTATGTTACCCTTTTCATAACGGTGAACACTATATGAACTCCTTGGAAGGATTTGTTAACTTTAGAGCTCCTTAACTCCTGTGTCTGTCCAATAGGTGCCAGTTGATCATTTTCTCTGTGTTGGGTTCCGAGTAAGTGAGCTTTTCAAGGTTGGAATGCTAAATCCTGCCACATTCACTGTATATGAATATCATGCACCAGGTATGTATTGCAGATTTGTTTCTCTCTGAACACTGGATTCCTCTCTAAAGGCAACAATTTTCCTTCAACAGCTTCTTAATCCTTATTATTTTAAGCTCAAAGTTTAGACTCGCAATGTTTTAGTGCTGACTTCTTGGACTTTGATTTTCTGTATGTATTTATTCCCTCTTTTTTGGATCTTGTAGATAAAAAGTGCACTATCTTTTATAACCCCTATGGAAATGAAAAACTTGTGAGATTGTGTGAAGGAGATGAATGCAAATGCATGGAAGGTAAGCTATTTTTTAAGATGGTTTTTTCCCATTTAACTTGGTGTGAAAAGGGAGTGTAGTGCTTTGGGCAAAACCACACACAACACAAACTTTAAAATCCTTTTAAGAACACAACTGTTGTGCTTTCCAAATTGTGCTTTAAAATTACATAACTTCAAATAAAATGTGTACAGGATGATCAAGGATATCTGACTGGATTAAGGCGACCGAGGGTGTTATTTTCTGTTTGAAATATTTGTGGGTGCCCTGTGCAATCCCATAATGATAGTGTTGCTGCTACAGCACCTAAGAGGATAGGCTTTCAAGGACTGAAGCAACTCTGCTATGAGGATAGGCTGAGGGAGCTGGGCTTGTTCAACCTAGAAATGAGAGTACTCCAAGGGGATCTTAGAGCTGCCTTCCAGTATCTGAAGGGATCCTACTGGAAGGCTACAGAGGGACTTTTCATAAGTGTCTAGTAGCAGGACAAGGGGGGAATGGTTTTAAACTGAGGGAGAGTAGGTTTAGGCTGGATCTAATGAAGATGATCTTAACTGTGAGGATAGTGAGACTATGGAATAGGCTGCCCAGAAAGGTTGTGGATGCCTCTTCCTTAGGGGTGTTCAAGGCCAGGTTGGATGAGACCTTGAGCAGCTGAGTCTAACTGAGAAGTGTCCCTGCCCACAGCAGGGAGGTTGGAATAGATGATATCTGAGGTCCTTTCCAATCTAAGCCATTGTATGATTCCATCCCAAACGGGGAGAGATTCATGGTATTTTATTTGTGGATGTGTGATGACATCTTAACACTGTGGGGTTTTTTTATTCTTCTCTTTGTCAATACAGCTGAATGTAGCAAAGTACAAGAGAGACTGGATCGGTCACTAACTGCTAATAGCAGGAAAAAAGCTGCCTGCCAGGATGATATTGCCTATGGTAACATTTCAGTTCTCATTACCTTTTTCATATGCTTTGAGTGAAGTGTTCACTTGTTTAGTGAATGCTCTAAAACATTTTGTTTCAATTAGATCTTTACTGATTAAAATTCAGTAGGCTTGACAGGTGTAAACAGTAGATGAAGGAGACATACAGGAGCAGAGTTAAGTAATGCCCTAATACCCTCTGCTGAATGAAAGACACATAACCAGGGTTAGTGCATCAGTGAGCCTGATCTGGTGAGTCCTGATACTGAGCACTCTGTTTTTCTTGTTGGTCTAACATGATCCTGTGGCTTTGAGGTCACATTAAATTGTGAGGCATCAGATGAGAGCATGGATAGAGCTTCCATGAGATGAGAGCATGGGCAGAACTTGTTAATGTTTCTTAGCCCTGCATTGTACAGCTAGAGCCATCATTTTCCCAGAAATTAGGATTCTAAAGGGACATTATGTTCTCCATCTGGGAGACATTTAGTGTGTATTGCAGAAACAAGGAATAACCAAAAGGCTGTTTTGTGTTGTTCTGCAGCTTATAAAGTGAGCATCTTATCTCGCAGTGAGGAAGGATATTTTGTAAAGTATTCTGCAACTCTTTTGGACCTGTATAAAAGAGGTGGGTGTCTTGTTCTTAATCCACTTAATTTATTCAGAGTAAAAGCTCTCTGGTTGAGACACTGAATCAGATGATAAAAATCAGCAGACAAAAGTAGTCATTTCATGACACATGAAAACCCTAGTCACAAACAGAACCTTTGGGAATTCTTTTGGCCCTGAGCAGGACAGTCTTTGATTCTGTAGACAGCTTTTCTGTAGCATAGCTGCTGTTAAACCGAAACTGTCATCAGGTAAATCTCCATCTAACAAAACAAAGTGAACATAGTCCATAATCAAATAATACAGTTGTGAGCTGCTGTTGAAATGTCTTGTTAATTCCACAGAATGCTCTCCCTTACTGGATATGCAGTGACTGAGGTGGGGCAGTGTGTAAGGAGATTCCATGCCTCAACTTTCCTCATAATTTTTGTGGGTTGGACACGTTTCTGCTTGTAGAAGGAAGGGCTTTAGAATGTTCTTGGGCACTCACTATTTTACCTTTGGGAGAGGTAACTGCTCATAGGTACTGCAGAAGTGAAGCAGATGTTCACTCATTTTCTATCTGAGTTTATGCACCCAAACCAGCCTTATATTTACAATAATACACAATGACTTCATATGCATGAGGTTTATTTACCATTCAGATTTAATTAAAAATCTTTTACAAGAAACATGCTCTATGCCATCAAATTTTCCTGTCACCAGACTAGTGGCAAAAATGATCCTTTGGCTGTGCTGGTTGGAAACCACATTTTGGCAGTTTGTCTCATATGTGAGTTACTAAGAATCTCTTTGTGATCACAGTCTCACAGTATCACCAAGGTTGGAAGAGCCCTCAAAGCTCATCAAGTCCAACCCGATACCACAGACCTCAAGACCAGACCATGGCACCAACTGCCATGTCCAAACCTGCCTTGAACACCCCAGGGACGGTGACTCCACCACCTCCCTGGGCAACCCAGTCAATGACTCTCTCAGTCAAGAACTTTCTCCTCACCTCCAACCTAAACTTCCCCTGGCACAGCTTGAGACTGTGTTCTCTTGTTCTGGTGCTGCTTGCCTGAGAGAAGGTAACCTCCCCCTGGCTACAACCACCCTTCAGGTAGTTGTAGACAGCAATAAGGTCTCCCCTGAGCCTTCTCTTCTCCAGGCTAACCAATCCCAGCTCCCTCAGCCTCTCTCCATAGGGCTGTGCTTGAGGCCTCTCTCCAGCCTCGTTGCCCTTCTCTGGACACGCTCAAGCACCTCAATGTCCTTCTTAAATTGAGGGGCCCGGAGCTGGACACAGCACTCAAGGTGTGGCCTAAGCAGTGCAGAGTACAGGGGGAGAATGATCTCCCTGCTCCTGCTGACCACACTATTCCTGATGTTTTGCTATCCTGACATTCTCCTTCAGGGCAGACTTTTGCTCAAAAAAAGGATGAAATAACTTTTGTTAAAAAGCAGACCTGTACAGATGTGGAACTGAGCCCAGGAGAGCAGTATCTGATCATGGGAAAGGAAGCCTTAAAGATAAGCACTGGTTACAGTTTCAAGTGAGTAAAATTTACCCTCAGACTATGCAGAGATGTAATGTTAAAGCATGCTGTGAAACATTTGTATGTACTAATTCTTCTGTAATACATAATTAGTTTATTTTTTTAAGTATTAATTCAACCAATTAATTGAATTCAACACAATGAGTTTTCAGATGTCTATATTTATAACAGGATTCAGAACACAAAGCAAACCATTTCATAGTGTCTTCTTTTTTTTTTTCCCCTCTTTCACATTTTTCTCCTCAAAAGTTAGCCACAAATGATATTTTTTCTGTTGTGCTCTTAGATTTCAGTACCCTTTGGATTCCAGGACTTGGATTGAGTGGTGGCCTTCAAATGCAGCATGTCCATTTTGTCAGGAGTTTTTAAGGACAATGGAAGATTTTACTGAAGATCTCTTCATCAGTGGCTGCTGATTTACTTCTTTGAATTAAAAACAGAGATTAAAAAAAAAAAAACAAACAAACCCCAAAACAAAACCTTCACTTGTTTCACAATCCTTTCCTGAACTGAACATTCCTGAAGGGTTCATCCTGAAAAAAGGTCTTTGTTTGTATTTTATAACCACCTTCATGTAACATAGTAATGTTCAATGTGTGATTTTTTTTTTTTTGAGCTTGGATGGGAGAATAAAACACAGAATACTGTAAAGACATTTGGAGTCAGAGGAAGTGGATCAGCTGCAAAAAACAAACACTGAATGGACTGTCTTGTGCCAGGGTAACATTTAGAAGCATTGAAATCTGATGGCTATTAAAAACATAACCTTTCCTTCATTAAAAAAGCAAAAACAAAACCCAAACTAAAAAATTTGTCATAACTTTAATTTCCCAGAAAATTGGGGGGAAAAAAAAATCTTATCTAACAACAACTACAAGTCTGTTGGCTCTGCACAGGCATTTGTGAAGTGGCAGCAGCACATTCAGAGGATTAATGGAGTTTTCTAAGGAATGCTTTGAGAAAAAACAACAAAATGATTTGGAAGGTGCAATGCCAGCATGGGTGATGAGACCAAATGCGTTGTTCTGAAGTGCTGCACAGATAGGCTGCAAAAGCAAAGCCATTTATCATAAAATCCTTGATATTTGACAAGTAATGAAGTCACACAGTTAACTTTCCACTCAAATGTAGGAAGATCTAATGAGGTGTTTTAAGAATATTATTGCTGAGTCTGTTAGGTGTATTCAAACAAGTGAAGCAGTCTGCTACTTTGTCTTCCTTATGTTAGAAAGAAGAGTGCTAATTGGTTTGCTTTAAATATCATCTTCACATCAGGCCTGTTATGATTTTAAAGAATTAATGTGCTCTTTGTAAGAGGTATTTTTATATTAATACTGGTATTCAGAGTACAGTAACTGCTTTGTGATTTGCATCTTCACAAAGGTGGAACTGCCTTGGATGTGTTCCTCTTCAAGAAAATATCTTTCCTTTATTTTTATATTTCAAAAGTAGAAATTATACCCTCTGGCAGCTGACTCAGATTCAATAATACAAGAAAAATCCTCTTACACCAATGTAAATGTTGTTAGTGGAAGGTTAAAAGGCAGCAGTTTAAAATCAAGTATTAAAAAGAGAGCAATCATTCTACTGCAGTGTGAAACCAAACATGTGATATACAGGGGAATCCCACTCTGAAAAAGCTTAAACCTGGCATTTCCCCTTGCTGCTGATGTGCTGAGAATGTCAGTCTCGAACCAGCTTGGTAAGTCCTCTTTCCAGACATTGTTTATTACTTTTTGTTATATGAGACATTGCAACCAATTCTAACCACTTTTTTGTTCTTGCATTTGGTGTTTGTGCTGATAGATGGTGTTGGCATAACCATCCATCTGCATGGAGAAAACAGGCTGCTTTCAAAGTAGTAGTGTGTCTCTCACTGCTTGTATTTTAGGAAGGCCATGTTCTGGATATTAATTCTGCAGTCTTGGTAAAAATTGTTTGAACAGTTGTGATAGGAGTGGCATGAGAGTGGTCTCGAGGAGAAGGGCTTGGGGGTGTCAGTTGATGAGAAGCTCAGCCTGAGCTGGCAATGACTGCTGGCAGCCCAGGAGGCAGCTGTATGCTGGGCTGCATCAAAAGTGATGTGGGCAGCAGGACAGGGAGGGGATTCTGCTCCTCTGCTCTGCTGAGACCTCACCTGGAGCACTGCATCCCTTTCTGGTGCCCCCAGTATAGGAGTGTCATGGAACTGTTGGAGCATTTCCAGAGATGGGCCACAAAGGGCTGAAGCTTACAGGGACAGGCTGAGAGAGTTGGAGCTGTTCAACCTGGAGAAAAGAAGGTTCTGCAGAGACCCTAGAACAACCTTCCACTAGAAGGGGACCTACAAGAAAGCCAGGGAAGGACTCTTTACAAGGGCTTCTAGTGACAGGGTGAGAGGCAACAGTTTTAAGCTTGAGGACGGCAGATTTAGACTGGAGATTAGAAAGAAATTCTTTACAGTGAGGTTGGTGAGACTGGAACAGGTCGCCCATGGAGGTCATGAATTGTCCTCTCCCTGGAGGCGTTCAAGGCCAGGCTGGATGAGGCCTTGAGCAACCTGGACTAGTGGAGAAATGACTCTGTTTTTTATTTAAGCAGGAGCATGTTTTACTGCATTCAATAGATGATACAGAGCTCTTGAAACACTCCCAGTTTTCTGCTGTGGCAAAAACAGCAGAGGGAGCACAAGAACGTCATTTTCATACAGCTCCTATAAATATTAATTCCTCAAACAGGCCCACAACAACCAAAAAAAAGGACCCCCAACACCAACAAACTTGTAAAAGACATTTTTCAAGAGCTGATGTTTTCAAAAAGCAAATGCTGCACTTTTTTCCTGGTGGATACAAAACCCCATAGACTCTCCTGTGTAGTGCCACCGCATTCATGCCATGTCCACTGAAAGCAGGTCTTTTTTCTTCATCTCACCCAAATTCCTTGGCAAAGAAATTTGCCTGCAGGACAGCAACCATTCCACAATAAATGATCAGCTACACTTAGATTTACCAGAGAAGGGATCACAGTCAGGGCTGTGTGATGAAGTATGGGCAGAGGATGCAAAAGCTTTTCTGCTCAGTTTAGAGTCCAGAGTGTAAGAGCAGCTGTGAGCAGGGATGCAGCCAAGAGGTCAGGGTGCAGTACTCATTTTAAGAATCCCATCCCTGTTTCTGCCCATGGAGAAATGTGGTATTAAAGAACTCAGAATGGGAAATGTATTTTAGAGCTGCTTCTTGCCTTTTGCAGAGAGAATATTACCTAAATGCAGCTTATAACCACAGAAATGAGGAAATTCCATCTACCAAAGTCCTCCTTTCCTTGAATTAACCTTGGCATTTTCTGGCATGTGCATCATTTAGCTGGTAGCGTGTGGGGAGTGACACATACCCTACAAGTTAAAACATGTCATAAGGAACAGAAGAAGTTTTTATGCTAAGATTTCCTGGAATTTGTGATTTTTAGCATAGGCCCTTGATGTTCCAGCAGATTGGGTTACTCAGGTTGCTTAATTTCACATGGTCTGAAGTTACTTAGGTTACTTAATGTCACGTGGTCAGCAGGCTTCCAAAGCTTCTTGCCACTGTGTACCATATGCTGACAATGACAGCTTCTCCAAACTGTTAGTCTTGAAGTAAAAAAAAAAACCAAAACAAAACTTAATCTTGCAGTAAAAGACATTGCTCTATAAGCACAAGTAGAGAAGCTTAACATGATTCCTCTGCATGAAGAAATCCTGCAAGGCTCAAAAGCGTTGGTAGCAAAATACATGTGGTAGCAGCCCTGAGGAGCAATGTGTAAACCTGTATGGAACAGGTCTGAGGAACAGACATTAGGGAAATGAAAAGCAGTAAAGCAAAGTCTAGAACCATGGAAATGCAACCTGTTTCTACATGACCAAGAGGCAAACATAGCAGTTTTTGGCTTGCAGTGTTCTCTTCTCACTCTTTTATCTTGCAATCTCTGCTGCTGTAAACCTGTAGCACTGGAGGAGGGTTTACCAGAACAAGATTTCTCAGGCAGCTCCCCTGAGGTTCTGTTTATAGGGCAACATATGGAATGAAAACTATTAGAGAATACTAATCGTTGGTTGGGTTTTTTTTTTTTTCTTCTTAATTTTATTCATATCTTCACAATGCAAATTTGGGAATGAGCCAGTTGTTGTTTTTCCAGCCTTCTCATTTCTTTGGTTAGATAAACTCTTACTGCAGGCCTTATATTTTTGATCTGCACTTAAATGTGCCATTAATACACGTTGATTGACTGGTAGGTTGTTTTAGTGCTAAGTCTCTCTCTTTTTCTTTTTCCTTCAAGATTATCTTCATCTCTTCAGTTGGACTAAAGCAGCAAAAAAACAGTGATGGCTTCACACTGAAGTTTGCAGTGTCTCCTCATACCAGAACATTCTGCAGCACCTCTGTGTTTGGAAGATCTGGTGTCAATCACCAGTGCATTAGCCATGAGCAGCTCCTATGCTTCTAAAGAACCCACAGACAAAATCACAAACACTTCTTCTTCTATATGCCTTTGTCCCCTGTGCAAAACGTCTCTGCAGAATCCAGCACAGGTAGCATGTGGGCACAGCTACTGTGTGCCCTGTGTCATCTGGTTGGTGAGGTAATTCTGTCACACAAAATGGTATTAAATATGCTCAGCACTCATCAGCCACTGCCAGGAAAGTGGTGCTGTGCCTAGCTGGAGTGTTTGGTTATGTAAAACTCTCACTGTTGAAGGGGCTCTAACCTCATGGCCAGTGGCTACTCTGCATTGCAATGGCCACCTTACACTCAGTCCTGGGGGAAGAGCTGCAGGGCAGACAGCTGTGAAAAGAGTCTTGTATGGATAATTTCTGCCTGCTGGGATAAAATTATAATTGCAAATTGTATTGGTTTGAGTTTAGCTTCTCAGGGGAAACCAATACAATAATAGTAGGATGCCTTCCCCTCTCCCCCCACTTCTGGAAAGGGGGAAAGAAAGGAGGAAACAGAAGAGGTAAAACCACCCAAAGAACAGTCTGGCTATGATTTGGAAGGTAAAAGAAAACTTTTAACAACAAATAAAAGGTATTTAAGGTAGGGGAATTACAAATAGGTATAGGGAAGGGAAAACAAGATACAACCAGATGTATGGTAGTGGATGGAAGAGATGTTCACCCTGTGGCAGAGACTGCCCACGTGGTAGGACAGGAGAGTAGGAAGGAGGATGGTGTCAGGCACACAGCCCACAAAGAGACAGAGAAAGAGCAAGAGGAAGTTCCTCTGTTCATATAGGGGGTCCAGACAGGAAGTGGGAGTGGGCTAAACACTACACCTAGGGTCAAGCAGACCACTCCCCACACCCAGGAGAGTTAACCCTTTACAAAAATACATGCAGCCACTTGATATGCTCTCTCTGTGAAAGATACTGCTTTATGCCCTAGGTTTTCTTTTCTTTTGAACTCCTGTGTTTCCATTTCTGACCCCAACTGATGCTATTTTTTTCATGTTCTGCTTTCTTGTTTTCAAAAAAGAAGTTCCCAAACAACAGGTGTGCCACTCACTACTTGTATTTTAAAGCAACAGATTGAGTGAATGTCTGCTGCAATTTAGGGAGATTTACAACAAACCTTACTCTGGCATTTGATGACTGAATTTGATGGTTGAAAAACTTGCCTTGCCTCCAGGAATGCAGCAGATGAAGGGCCAAATTTCCCTCTCAGATCCTGGCACAAATCAGCCTGGTTCCCAGTAAAACTGAGAAGAGTCTGATACAAAGAACAGTTACACACATTTTTATTTTTATTGAATAGTTGCCCAGAAGCAGCATGTCCAAGAACTTCTAAATTACTCTTTTCCCCTCTCTCTTAGGAATATCCTTGATCCAGAGTGTTTAATATGTGGGAAGAAGATAGTCACAGATGATGCAATTTTTAATTTTGGCTCTGTGAGTATTTTTTTATTTTCATCCTTCAAACTTTTCTAAGAAGCATAAGAAGATAATTTTGCATCAAATAATAGCTGGGTCCAAACTCTAAGTGCACAGAGGAGTGCACTTCATTGCTTAATGAGATTGTCTAGGCAGTCCACCCATAAACATTCCCACTTCTGAGCTGTTCAGTATTGTGAGGGTATGTATTAAGAGGCCTAATTATCTTTCAGGAGTGATGCCTCTCCTAAAGTCCTGCTTCCTACACCTGGTTATAAACACAGAGATACAGACCCAACTAGCCCTGCTAAAGTAGAACCTGAAGACTTCTTTAAAGCACAATGAGGTCATTATATGAAAATTCATTCCAGATGTCATAGCTGTGGTCTCAGTCATAGAATCATAGAATGGTAAGGTTGGAAGGGACTTCAAGGATCATCTAGGACCTCAAAGCTCAGCCAGTTCCAACCCCCTGCCATAGGCAGGGACACCTCCCACTAGCACAGGTCACTCAAGGCCTCATCCAACCTGGCCTTGAACACCTCCAGGGAGGGAGCAGCCACAACCTCCCTGGGCAACCTGTGCCAGTGTCTCACCACCCTCACTGTAAAGAACTTCCTCCTGACATCCAGTCCAAATCTCCCCTCTGTCAGTTCAAACCCATTGCCCCTTGTCCTGGCACTGCAAGACCTTGTAAATAGTCCCTCCCCAGCCTTCCTGTAGGCCTCCTTCAGTTACTGGAAGGCTACTATAAGGTCTCCTGGAAGCCTTAATAAGTCCTAAAATATATTAAAGTAATTCCCATCCTCTTTGCTTGGAGTAGCTAAAATGACCTTGAAGAGCTTTAACTTAGCCTAAAACACTGATGTATCTTTGTTCTGGCTTGTGGTTACAAGTGTTAAGGGGATTTGTGTCAATCTGGTCACCAATTCTTATTCACACTGTGTGCTAGGTAAAACCAGATCAAACCAAGAGCAAGGAGATTGAAGGAATTACAGCTGAGAGTATGAACAGGACACTTCTTCATTCAGGTCAATCAGATCCATATAAGGTAAGCCATGGTTAACATCTAGAAGGTCAAGGCATGAAGTAATATACAAGAAAAATGCTGCAATTAAGAATTAAATTGGCAGTCATTCCTTCAAACAAATGCTTTAACTCTTATTTGTTGTATCCCTCTTTCTATCCAAAGTTATCTATCCAATGTGTCATTGATACTTCAAATATCTGTGTCCTGAATGTGTACATTTTTACAGCTCTTTAGCCATATGGAGGTGTGTAGGAAGATTCATCTTCCTCATGTGCCATGGCAGGTTTTTCACATGGAAACCACGTGGGGAAAAGTAAATCTATGTCTTCATCTGCTTCACAGATGTAAATTATGCTGGCAGACATCCATCAGACCTAGTCAGTAAGACAAGAGAAGGTGGAAATGACAAGGGATTGATTTTAGAATCTGCTGCCATGCTAACCTTAGTGACTTGTAGTGCTGAGGTGCTAAGCTACTCACAGGATTAATCCCAGCAAACGTGGAGTAACCACTGCTTGGATGACTCATCTGTATTATGAAATGGAAATTATTTCAAAACACATTCTGTATTTCCATGCTTACTGAGGGTTCTGGACATCAGAAAGGTCCTTTTATATCTGAATGGTACAGAGTGTTTTTATATCTGAATGGTACACAGTGTTTTTCTACTCCTTGGCTGTTTATATACATGGTGTGCAACTCTCCAAATGTTCCAGGCTTTGAATCACTGCCTAATAGCTTTAGTGGTTCAGAAAAAACATGCATTCAAGTGTTGCACTTTTGTAGTCTCCTCTGAAGGCAGGATTACTGCTTGCCCCCATATTCAGAAAGCTGTGTATTTTAGCCCAAATGCATTCTCTCAGCCCCCAGAATAGAAGACTGGCATTGTCTGTCAGCTCTGGCAGGATGCCAAGGGACATGTATAAAGAGGATTTTCAGTGTCATTTATTGACATAATAACACTTCATAGTCAGCCTGGCCTCCAGAGATGCTGCTTTTAGTGCTGTGCACAGATAATCTCTGAAATCAGAACCCACTGAAGCCAGTTAAAAAGAGTTTGGTCATTACACTTTAATTTCTTTTTAAAATATTTCCCATCTCAGCCTTTCAGTAGGAAAATTCACCAGATGCCATTCTAATGTGATTCTCCCTGAATACTTTTGGCAGATATATTAAGACCTGAATTGGTCAAATTTGTGAGATAATAACAACTCTGAGGGTTAATACCATGTAAGCTCTTTATCAAAATATATATTTCTGTACTTTGCCATTTGCATTTTACAGGTTTTTTTGGTAGCAAAGTGTCACAAAACAAACCAATTTCTCTCTTCATTGCGACTAGAAATTAATCTAATTGATCCAAGCTAGTAAGTGACTTGAATAGACCAAATTCCACCCTATTATGCATAGTGACACATGAAACTGGCACTCTTTTGGGCTGCCCATGAAAGCCCCTGCTCTGCCTCTAACTACTGTGACTAATTTAGGAAGAGAGCCAAATGGTGCCATTCTTGGGCCATTGTTTTACCAGCAGAGCAGAAATTATTTTGGGGTCTCTAATCTTTCAGGGTATGCCACAAGATCTAAGTAGCCTTATCCACATAAATGCTCTGTCCAAAATGGTTTTGAATTAGGAATGCCCTAGTATATTGGAAGAGGTATGCTGAATAAATCCCTGTAGCATGTTAATATTCTTGCTTTTGGATACTTCACTATTTTCAAGTGACCATCATAATTCTTTATTGGCTGACCTGACAACATATATAAAAGAGAAGGTGGAAGGGAAAATTGCTTACCTGAGCTGGTAACCTTAAAGTCCAAATTACCACATCATGATTATATTCACTCAGAATCTGAAATCATCTGAGAGAGAAGTATTCACTTCACCCCACTGAGCTGTGACATCAAAATTATCTTCTGTCTTTACACAGCAATAACAATGTTTGATGTAGGCACAGCCTCTCTTCTGAGTCAGCAGGTGGGATCCTGCATTCATAGAATCAAAGAATGATTCGGGTTGGAAGGAACTTCAGAAATCATAGAATCATAGAATGGTAAGGTTGGAAGGGACCTCAAGGATCAGCCAGTTCCAACCCCCTGCCATAGGCAGGGACACCTCCCACTAGCACAGGTCACTCAAGGCCTTGTCCAACCTGGCCTTGAACACCTCCAGGGAGGGAGCAGACACAACCTCCCTGGGCAACCTGTTCCAGTGTCTCACCACCCTCACAGTAAAGAACTTCCTCCTAACATCCAGTCTAAATCTCCCCTCTGCCAGTTCAAACCCATTGCCCCTTGTCCTGTCATTGCCAGACCTTGTCAATAGTCCCTCCCCAGCCTTCCTGTAGGCCCCCTTCAGATATTGGAAGGCTAATCATCTACTCCAACCTCCCCACTGTTGGCAGGGACACCTCTCAGCCAGACTTAGCTGCTCAAGGCCTCATCCAACCTTGGCCTTGAACACCCCCAGGGAGGAGACATCCACAACCTCTCTTGGTAGACTATTCCAGAGTCTCTCCATCTTTGTACTAAAGAACCTCTTCCTTAGATCCAGTCTAAACCTACACTCCCTCAGCTTAAAACCATTCCCTCTTGTCTTGTTGCTAGAAAAGTTCCTCTCCAGCCTTCCTGTAAGCTCCCTTTAGATGTTGGAAAGCAGCTCTAAGGTCCCCCTGTGGAGTCTTCTCTAGGCTGAACAAGCCCAGCTCCCTCAGCCTATCCTCATAGCAGAGGTGTTCCAGCACTGGGTAGAGATTTATTTATTTTTATTTTTTTTTTAATAATGTCACACTCCCATTTCTACAGACAAGAGACTTGTGGAATCTCCTGGCAGGGGACAATAGATCCATTTATAGTAGGGGTGTGTAAGAGATGAGGGAAACCAGACTAAGGAAATTATTATATTCTTTTGAGTGAATATTATTTTGTAAATAAAAAAAAAAAAAAATCACTCTCCTTGAGAGCTGCCAATTTGGTATTCATCCATCATGAGCTGTCTCACTTGACCTTACCTACAGAGGCTTATTTTCAGCCTATGTAAATGTTAATGTTTATGCATGTCTCCTAGCAAAATGTGTTCTTAATCTCCTGCTGAATTCTTACATCAGAACACACTCAAATTTGGCATGACCATCAGTTATTTTCCAGCAAAAGAAAAAAAAATAACCACCTTATAGGACTTACATATGCTTTCAATTTTGGAGATATTGAATAATGTTTTCACCTCTAATTAGGAGAAATAGCTGGGTTTGGCTCTTTCATTCTCCTGGGAACTAAGAATTTGGTTTTACCAATCACTGGGTCATTACAAAATTCCATTCCTTGGGTTAAATTTTGCTTTTCAGGTTCTGAATCGACCTGAAGTTTGGGTCCATGTTTAAGCAGCAACTGATTTCCTGACAATCAATCTCCAGGACATTCAAGTTTAGAAAACAATAGCAAAGAAAACTTGGGTAAAGATTGCTATATTGAACCCTTTCTTTTCTACTCCAGGAAATACTTGTTACGCACAGGTGCATATTTAGAAAATAGTTGTATGTACCCAGATTCATAGCTAGAAGTTACAGAATCATAGAATCAGTCAGGGTTGGAAGGAACCACAAGGATCATCTATTTCCAACTCCCCTGTCATGGGCAGGGACATCCTACCCTAGATCAGGTTGGCCAGAGCCTCATCCAGCCTGGCCTTAAACACCTTCAGGGATGGGGCCTCAACCACCTCCCTGGGCAACCTCTGCCAGGCTCTCACCACTCTCATGCTGAAGAACTTCCTCCTCATGTCGTCTGAATCTCCCCACCTCCAACTTTGCTCCATTCTCCCCATCCTGTCACTACCTGATGGCCTAAAAAGTCCCTCTCCAGCTTTTTTGTAGCTCACTTCAGATACTGGAAGGTCACAAGAAGGTCACCTGGGAGCCTTCTCCTCTCCAGACTGAACAGCCCCAACTCTTTCAGTCTGCCCTCATAGCAGAGCTGCTCCAGCCCTCTGAGCATCCTCATGGCCCTCTTTTGGACACGCTCCAGCATCTCCACATCCCTCTTGTCCCAGGGGCTCCAGAACTGGATACAGTATTCCAAGGCGGGGGAGGTCTCACCAGAGCACAGCAGAGGGGGAGAATCACCTCCCTCACCCTGCTGGCTACACTTCTCCTGATGCAGCCCAGAAAGCCAACCAGAGCTTAGGGTGCAAGTGTACACTGCTGGTTCATGTTGAGCTTCTTGTCCACCAGCACCCCCAAGTCACAATGCAGAGTATTCCAAAGGTACCAGGGTTCAGGCTGTATTTATTTGCTACTTGACAGCTGACATGACAATTCTTTTGGTAAAGCAAAGCAACCCAAAAGTTCTATTTGATGCACTTTGAATCAGCTGAGATATTAACTCACCACAATTGGGGTTGACAATGGAAAATCAATTTCCCCTTAACGACAGCAGCCCCACTGGCGCCGCTTAAAAGTCCTCCAAAAGAAACAGAGAGAGGTTCAGAGCCTGGGTTTAGCACGCTGCAGGCTGGATCCAAGGAGCCCTGTCGTGGACTTGCATTGTCTAATTTGGCTTTACAAGAGTAACCTCAACAGCACATTCTTTCCACTGGTTATTATGTGTTCTCTGCACTTTATGCTGGGAGGCCACGGAGCACATCCTCAGCTAATGCAGATCAGTGTTGTTGCAGTTGTTTTGGAGGAGCTGTACTTTTTATACTTGATACCCACATCTGTAGACACAGCATTGCTGTAATGGAATCACAACAAGGAAATATGAAAAGTCCTTTCCAAAGAGAAAAATCTTTTCTTTTTTTCCTGAATCTTGCACATCCTTCACTTCTCACTGTGCTGGTTCATACCTGCTGAAACCTGACAGACAATATGCACACCAGTGGTGCTGGCAGGCTGGGCACAAACTGCAGCTCTAGCTAAAGACTCACCCTTACTACGTGGCTGCTTTGTCTGTCCCTGCCAGGGTCTGATCAGCTACTTTCCCTTTATTATTCATAAAAACCAATTTGCCATAAGAACCTCATTTGCACTTTCCAAATCCTTTTTTTTTTTTTTTCCATAAAAGCTTACTGCTGTGAGATCCCAGAGAATATTTATCCCCAGACTCAGACAGCTAGGTAGAAATAGGTATTAATTTCCACCATTAATGTAATTCCAAAAGTTTGCAGTCATTAGTCTATGCAATATTTAATATTTAATATGAAAGGTGATTTGTTTCTAGCCCCAGTTAATTAATCACAGAATCATAGAATAGTAAAGTTGGAAGGAACTTCAAAGATCATCTAGTTCCAACCTCCTACCATAGGCAGGGACACCTCCCACTAGCACAGGTCACTCAAGGCCTCCTCCAACCTGGCCTTGAACACCTCCAGGGAGGGAGCAACCACAACCTCCCTGGGCAACCTGTGCCAGTGTCTCACCACCCTCACTGTAAAGAACTTCTTCCTAACATCCAGTCTAAATCTCCCCTCTGACAGTTTAAACCCCATTGCCCCTTGTCAATAGTTCCTCCCCAGCCTTCCTGTAGGCCCCCTTCAGATACTGGAAGGCTACTCTAAGATCTCCTGGAAACCTTCTCTTCTCCAGGCTGCAGAGCCCAAACTCTGATAGCCTGAGCCATGTTAGAATAGTGTGCATCAGTGTAACTGTAAAATAATGCTTGCAGATGCTTTTGGTGCAAGGGGACTGATCCAGAGAGTTCTAAAATGGAGCTGGAATTCAGGAGGACTGATTTAGTCTTAATTTTCACTGACTCATTAAACCATGTTCAGCAGTGGTTTTGGGGGAACTTATCATGGGTGATGCTCACAGCATTAGTCCCCAGAGTTCAGCATTTCCTGTCAGAGAAAAGCTTTCAAAGCTGCCAATAAACAGCATTACCTTGGTGGCACTTTGAGCAGGGTGCAAGAAGAAGAGGAGGCTCAGGGGAGACCTTATTACCCTCTGCAATTACCTGAAAGGAGATTGTAGCCAGGTAGGGTTGGTCTCTTCTCCCAGGCAATCAGTGACAGAACAAGAGGACAGTCTCAAAGTGTTCTGGGGCAGGTTTAGGCTGGACCTTAGGAAGTTCTTCACAGAGTGATTGGCATTGGGATGGGCTGCCTGAGTTGGTGGTGGAGTCACCATCCCTGGAGGTGTTTAAAAGGAGACTGTATGAGGCACTTGGTGCCATAGTTTAGTAATTAGAAGGTATTAAGTAATAGGTTGGACTCTATCTCGAAGATCTTTTCCAGCCTGCTTAATTCTGTGATCCTGTGACTCCTGTAAAGGCCTGTTCTGCTCACAACAGAAGTCTGGGGATACTTTTGTGGCAAGGATTTCCTGGGATTAATTCCTTTGTACTTAGTGAATGAAAAAGCAGCACATTGTTTTTATTGCACCAAGTACCTGCACATACTCATAGATGCATTTGCAAGCCAAAACTTCAAGCTCCTTGAAACTTGGCCAGCTTGTGGTTATGCACAATAACTCAACCCAAGCTGATGGGGGGGGACCTTGTGTCCCTGGTGTCATTTGTGGCTTTCTATCAAAGCTAAAAGAACTTCACCATTTCACAGTTTCCATATGACACTGAAGAAGCCTGGCAGGATCAGCTGAGCTGCTTTGGTCAGGAATCTAAACCCAAGTTAGGATCAAAAACTTCCCACACAAACATGAGGGGTAAAATTATTCTGTGGTGTAATTTAAGAGGGTTCTATGGATTTATACCAGCAACTGGGGGAATATATCTAAACCTACATGAATTCAAATCAAATTCTTAGAAAGCCATGCTCCTGTGAAACCCCAGTCTATGTCTCCTGGCTCATGTCCATGGTGGTCCTGCCTGTCTCCATGCCCAGTTCTGAAGAGCTCCAGAGTGAATCCTGGGCAGAGAGCAGTCCGGCACCAAAACACTTCCTAGGGCCCTGCCTGCCAGTCCCTGGCCTTTGAAGCAAAGTACTCATGATAAGAAAAGGTTTTAGATGTGATTTTGTTAAGGTTTGGGAGTTCCCTGCCCCCCCACACTTTGTAAAATGACCCAGACTAGAACTCAGCCAGCTGGAAGTTAAGGAATGAAGCTGTATTTACAGCTTTGCACAATGTACAAGCAGATATATACACTATATACAAGAATATTTACAGAAATATACAAGTAAAAGGTAATACAGCAACACAACTCCCCTCCCAGAAATCAGAGACCCCAGGAGGGGCTCCCAACCACCCTTCCACCTTCTCCCCACCCTTCTACCTTACCCCAAGGTTTGGCCTTAGGTGCAAGGTAAATTAGGAGGATCAGCCAAGTGGGTTAGAAGTAAAGTGGTTAGTGAGGATTAATCAGCAGGGAGCCAGAGTCCAGAAGCTGCTAGACTGCCCCAAGTGACAGAGAGAGACTGACTTATCTATTGTTTTGGTTAGTGTTCCCAAACAATTTCTTAGCAAGTGTATGAGTGAAGTAGACATCATGATGTTTTCCTTTCACAGTCTAGAGTGTAATTTTCTCTATTAAAATATTCTAATTAGCCTCAAACCAGCACAGATTTTTAAATAACCAGGTTAAAAAATGCTGAATTTCCTTCCTGCACTTATCTTGCCACAAAACAAATACAACTTTAGCTTGTGAAAACCTGCCACGACTCTGCGCTGTTGCACTAGGAAGCCAATCTGTGTTTCCATTTCTTCCAGGATGACCTACTGTTACTGAACCTGAGCAGATGGGAGCATTCCTTTCCTAAGCACTTGGTGCCCTGTTCACTTGCTTTGGGCTTTCAGCATGCAATTTGTGATGCAGATGTTCCACCCAGAGCTGCAAGGTTTGTTTTCTTGGCTGAATTCCAAGGACGCTGCTGGGAACTTGTATGTGATGGTGATGTTCTTTTGGAGTCCCATCACTGGCCAAGCTGCCAAGACACTTGGCCTCATGAGAGGGCTCTTTCTATTCAGGAATTTAAGCACTAAGTCTCCTTGCCTCTTCAGAATATAGACTTGTCTTTCTCTGTGCCTGCTTTCTCCTGCTTCCAGCTTTACTTCTTCATTCAGGCTCCTATGTTTAAAACAAATTTTCATTTCTCCTTCAGATTCCTCCTCAAAGACACCCTGGTTTGTGGTGAACACTCAGGAATTTTCTTTCTGTAGCAATGTTTGCTCCCTCCCTGGAGGTGTTCAAGGCCAGATTGGATGAGGCCTTGAGTGACCTGTACTAGTGGGAGGTGTCCCTGCCCTATGGCAGGGGGTTGGAACTAGATGATCCTTGAGCTCCCTTCCAACCTTAGCATTCTATGAATGTTTAGATGGGGGCTTTGGTTTTCTTTACAATATCATTTTCCTCCTGTAAACCCTTGGATAAGCTTGGGTCTTCTGTCTTCCCTGGGCTTGCTGCCTATACAACACACAGGTACAAATAGATATTGTCAGTGGTGGTGTGGAAATTGTTCAGGTTTATGAACCATAGTGAAAAATACCACTGGAAAGATAAGCCAAATGCTCTTAGTCACTGTGACAGCAAAGTGATGATGGTGTCAGTGCAAGAGAGATGTGAGTTAGTGCACAGTCAGTCTCTCTCTGCTTCTGTCGTGTGAAAAAAACACAGCTGAACATCTCTCCTTTTTTTTTTTGTTTTGTTTTAGCTATTATCAGCAAAATGAGTAACTTCTGAAAGGCTTAGTGGAGATTTAGCCCAGCCTTCACTCTCCCCTCAATTCTTGTCATTAGTGAGAATTCATTAAGATGGTATTAAAGTAACCTGTTGTTTCCTTTTTCCCTCTCCACTAATTAGTCCTGCTCAAATATCCTGAGTTTTCTGATCACTGTATAGGTTTCTGCAGCAGGCTGTGCAAGTGACCTGAGCTATTGATAGAACAGCCATATTTTGCCAGCTGGTTTACAGTTGAAAGATGTTGAAGCTGAACTTGTTTTTTCATGTTACATCCAGAGCTTTGGATGAGTGTTTTGGCAGGCTTCCTGGTGGGCACAGCTCCCGTTCCCAGAGTTCTCTCCAAAGCATTAAGAATGGAAATAAGCAGCTAAGAATTTTCCAGTTTAGATCAGGCTCTGTGTATGTTAAGAGAAACAGAAGCATAACCACAAGTACCAGTATAAGCCCCTAATGTAGACAGGCTGCAAGAGAGAGCAGGATTTAATCTGGTGGGGCTGTCATAAACTCTTCCACGTTGACTTCACACATCTGCACCTCGTGTTTGTCCTGATATGGAGACATACTTACTGAGGCAGGTACACCACCAAGAAGCTTCCTCATGCAAAGAAAATCTGCCTAGTATTACTTAAAGGAAACAGAATTACAAAGGGGCCTCTGGAGACCAGCTAGTCCAACCTCTGCTAAAAAGCAGGTTCACCTAGATCAGGTTGCACAGGGACCCATTCAGGTGGTTTCTGAGTATGTCCAGAGAAGATTTCACAACCTCTCTGGGCAGCCCATCAAGGTCACTGTGACAGGGAGAAACATTTTTATTGTCTCTAACCTCTTCAGGCTGATTCCTTGGCTTGTACTGTGGAAATGGCTTCAGTGAGTGACAGAAACAAGACAAATGTTACCTAGTGTCTGTTTTTCTGACAAATGCTGAAGAGGTGCTTCAGAACATCTATTATCTGGGGAGGAAAAAGTCAAAATGCCTAGGAAGCTGAGGATAATACTACATTATGGAGAATATGATCTGGAAAAAAATCTTAAGACTGAGAGGGGATGAAGAAGAAAAAAATTGATTCCTGATGTCTCTTTGAGGATTACAGTCCAGCTCTTGTGGAAGTTAGTGGGAAACTTTCCATCTCCTGTAATATGAGCAGGGTTGGGTCTTCAAGATATCACTGTAACAGAGCGGAGCTACAACTGGTAGTAGGGGCGGGCAGCGATAAAAACTTGGTTAAAGGTTTTATTGTAGACAAGAGATTCAGTTGTGGCACAGCTGCCAAGTTTGGTGAGGATAACAATATATCAAATGTCATGATTCTTCATGTTGGTTTGTAATCTTGAAGATGGACTGCTGACATTTCACAGCTACTCTATTTCGTGGGTAGCTGAAGTGGGTAAAAAAAAAAAAAAAAGTAATACTCCTAGCATAGAAGTGAAAGAACTATTTCATATCAGAGCAGGAATCTTGACTTGGAGCACTCAGCTGCAGTTCCTAGAAGTACTGCATCTCCTGGGGACTGGATCTTTTTTACTGACAAGTTTTCCTCTGTGTTTTACCCATTTTTCAGGGTTTCCTAGAATATGTGCACATTTTCCAGGCAATTTATACTCACTGAAAATTATGTTTTCACAGCATGAGACATCCCTATCTCAAGCTTCTCTCTCAAATGAGATTCTCAGCCCTGGAAATGCTATTTGCACTTTGACTACAGTCTTTAAAACACTTAACATCTGATCCTTAAATTCCATTTTCAAATGTACCAAGAAATCTGTTTCATTAACGCTCTCAAGACCTTGGATCATTTTAGTAAGTTAATACCCATATGAAATGTATTCCCTTCTAAGCTTTTTTTTTTTTTGTTTGTTTGTTTGGTTGTTTGTTTTTTTTTTTTGTTGTTGTTTGGATGTAGAAATGCTCCTTCACCTTAAATACAGCACAGTGCTCTGCAATGCTAAGCACTGATGGAATGGCTCTACGACAAAAGTCGAGCTTCAATTTTTAATCTCTTGCTGAGCCACATCCTGTTTTCGGTTAACTGATCTCATATGGGGGAAATTCAGCAGAGGAAATATCTTTAGTTTGGAAAGTACCAAAAACTTATCTCTAGTTTCTTTGTGTAATTCAGCACCTTTTGTGACAGAGGTGTATCGCTTTCGAGAGGTCTTGAAGCAAAAAGGAGGCAAACTAACAGCACAGAAAGGAGGCATCTAGGGGCCTTCATCCCAAAACAGAAACTGGCCCATTGGGGTAAAATTGATCTTTCTGCAATTAACAACTCACATCTCTTTATATTCTGAAAGCTTCAAAAAGCCACATCCAGAAATATCTTTTTAAATCTTTTCAGAAACTAACTCACATCCTGCCCGTGCCAGATGAGCTTGCCATGAATTTTAACAACCCTAAAGCAAAGCAAATGTTTCAGGCCCTACTAAAGACTGCATCCCACCTTCCCCATAGATTTTTAAGCTTCACTTAATACATAGTGTGCTGGTTTGAGGCTAATTGGAATATTTTAATGAAGAAAATGATATTATAGGCTGTGAAAGGAAAACAATGGTAATGTCTACTTTGCTCATAGGCTTGCCAAGATGTTTAAGACTAAAAACACAGGTAAGACACTCGGGCTTGCAGTCACTCGGGCTTAGACACTCTGGGGCTGTCTAGCTCTTGCCTTCTCCTCTCTGCCAAGTAACCTCACTGACCACTTTCCTTGTACCCCCCCTGGCTGATCCTCCAAACTCACCTTGCGTGTAAGGCAAACCTTGGGGTAAGGTAGAGGGGTGGGGAGAAAGTGGAAGGGTGGTTGGGAGCCCCTCCTGGAGTCTTCTGGGAGGGGAGTTGTGTTTCTGTATTACCTTTAACTTGTATAGTTGTCAATATTCCTGTCTATTGTGTATATCTCTGCTTGTACATTGTGCTGAGCTGTAAACAGAGCTTCATCGCTTAACTTCCAGCCAGCTGAGTCTAGTCTGGGGGATTTTACAAAGTGTGGGGGAGCAGGGAACTCCCAAACCATCACACAGAGCCCTGACGACTCTGCACTTAGAGCATCTACAACTCTGCTTACAGAAGTGGAGAGAAGGAAGTAAGAATGCAAAGACATTACATGGGATTCTGCAAATCTGAGTAGGGAAAGTCTTCTCACTCACGTAGGTGGATGCTAACATTTAAACTGGAAGCCTTAAAAAATAACTCTAATAAGTCTGACAGCCTTTTCCTCTTCCACAATTTCATCACCAAACCTTATGAACGTCCTGGCTCTTAAAAAAAGATTATACTTTGGGGTACCATGGCTGTGTGTGATCAGATAATGGCACACCCACATTGCTAAATTAGTCATTTCTCGTGCTGTGACAGCATTACTGCTCTGCACATGATGCTTTTCATCTGCTGAGATCCAAGTGTTTTACAAAAGGAAGCAAATGTTATTGCCTATTCACAGGGGAGGGTTGGGTGCATTTATTAGGCCACTGGTTTATCCAACCACACTCAGCGCTGTGTGGCAGTCAGCCAGCCACAGACCCTAAAACTGACTCTGCCAATGGCTCCTTCAGGCTTATGTTTACCTCTCCCCATAACAATAACTTCCTTTGCAGCATCATTTTTAAACAGTTAAAGCCTTAAAAAAGAAAAATTGAAATCCTGTAGCAGAATCACAGAATGATGGGGATCAGAAGGGATCTCTGGAGACTGAGCCCAACCCTCCCTGCCAAGATAGGGTCACCTAGAGAAGGTCATACAGGAACACACCCAGGAGGGTTTTGAATGTCTCCAGATATAGAGCCTCCACAACCTCTCTGGGCAGCCTGTTTCAGTGCTCCATCACCCCTGCATTAAAGAATTTCCTCCTCATGTTTAGATGAAACTTCTTATGGTCAAGTTTGTGCCTGTTACCCCTTGTCCTGTCACTGGGCACCACTTTAAAATGACTGATCCCATCCTCCTGACATCCGCCTTTTAAGTACTGATCAGCATTGATGAGATGCCTGCCCCAGTCTGCTCTTTTCCAGACTAAAACTCCCCAGTTGTCTTAGTTTTTCCTCATAAGAGATCTTCCAGTCCCCTCAGCATCTCTGTGGCCACTTTCTGTGCTTACTCTGACAAATCCCTGTCCTTCTTCAACTGGGAAGCTCAGAACTGGACAACTGTCACTTGTGAAAAGTCTGTCTAGCTCAAGGCAAAGTTTAAAAAAAAAAAAAAAAAGAAAAGGATTTTTGGACAAAGCCAAGGATCAAATCCTTCTTTTGGAAACAGTTTTGCATCCTGACTCCTGTGGGACTTACAGGGTGGAACTGAAAATAGCGCTTGGCCCACAGGTTATTTTTTAGTAGAGAAACTGCAGACACAAACATAGGAAACTTTGTGGATAAACATCTTGTGAGAATGGGACTTGCCTTATTAAAAATCCCAGGCACTAGAAGGTGGTGATTACTTGTCCCCAAGTCCTATGACTACATGTGAAAAGACCTTGCCTGTGCAGCAAAGGAGTGACACAGAGCTGGGGAGGGTAGAGAAAACTGAGCAGAGATCTGCCCTAAAGAGGCCAGGGGCCAGTCTGCCTGGGTGCTGAGTGTCTTTTAATACTTTCTGGTATCTTCAATTTGCCACTAAGATGACTGAAATTTGTAATCCTGCTTATTTTGCATAAACATTTTTCACCCCCTCTTTGGGGGGTATTATTATGGACTTCTTTAGCACCTCTTCTGCAAACAGTGCCAGTCTTGGTGCTTACAATATCCTCACAGTACTGTACACTTAACAAGATTAATTTTTCCTGTGTGTACATAGACTTCCAGCTCTATAAATAGGTTAAATGTATCTCCTAGATGTCTTTTTAGAGTTGTTGGGGTTTTTTCCCTTGGATGTATTTGGTTTTAAACTAAACTGCCTCTCTGAAGTCTAGAAGGATGCTTTGTTTTTTCTTGCTTTGTTTGACATTGTCCTTGTGAGACAAAAAGGTGAAAGTTTAATAGGGGTTTTTTTTTCCCCCTAGTAAATCTTCAATAAACACAATACATGTGTAGCAGAGGAATGTATGACAAAGAATAACATCATAAAGACAAACATAAGAGCTGAGTCAACTGTGTGAGTAGAGCCTTTGCACATTTTTTGCTTCATGAAAACATGACCATAGATGTTTAGAACAAAAATAGAAGAAAACAGTCCTGGAATTAATTGCAGTATTTCTTTTAGCAATACAGCCCAAAGCACTATGTGATGTAGTTTGCTTGTTCTATGTCTTGATCCCAGCAGTTGACCTCCTTCCCATCTCCTATTCAATAGAGCTCTAGACTCTTTGGTATTATATTTGGTAGTCTGTGTCAGGTGGGCAGTCAACCAAGGGGAGCTCTTCCAGATGTGGACCTGTTAGCAGTGGGCACACAACACAGGGAGGTGTCAGACTTCAGGCAGATGCTCACTGATCAGTAACAACCTTCTTATTGACTTTCCTGCAGTCACAAGGTGCCTGGATGTGAACATTTGTAAATGACAGAATCATTAAGGTTGGAAAAGACTTCTAAGACCAAGTCCAACCTTCTACCCAAACACCTCCACGACCACCAGAAATTCTTCGTAATATCCAATCTAAACTTCTCCTGGCACATCTTCAGGTCACTGCCTCTTGTCCTGTCATTAGTTACTTGGGAGGCCAACACTGGCTTCACTACAACCTCCTTTCAAGTAGCTGTGGAGAGCAGTAAAGTGTCCTCTTGGCCTCCTCAGCAGCAGAGTACCAAGCCAAACGAAGTACCTGGAGTCACCTCTGCCTTTTTATTTGCAATTTTCAGCTAGGACTCACTCCTAGGGATATTCCTCCGGTTTTCTTTACAATTAAGAGCTAACAGCTTTCCATCTTCACCTTTCTTTCTCCTGACCAAATAGCAGCAGGCAGGGTTGCAGTGTGTGGTTTTCATAGTGCACTTTGTGAGGGGAAAAGAACCTTTTCTGGTAACGAAACTTTGCCTTGTAAAGATCTCCACTGTGCTGCCAGCATCTTAAAAGGATTTGCATACATTACTTGTGTTGTAAATATTATCTGCGTTTGAGAGCAGCTGGAGGATGAGGCACAGTGAGGACTGCTGGAGGTTTACCAATAGGAAAGCCAAGCCTGCTGCTGGCGCCGTTGGCTTTCCCCCAGTAGCCAGAGGTACGGACGGGACCTTTCTCAGTGCCATGGGCGCTGGGTCGGCAGCAATCTCTGTCTGAGTTGCCGGGCCGGGTCCCATCTCACACAGTCACAGTCACGCCAGTTTCAGGAACTGGCCACACAAACCGAGCCTCCATTTCAGTTGCCCTTGGGGAACCTGCGCCCTCGGGCCTTTACTTATCGCATTCTTATCCCTGTCCCCGCGGGTCGGTGCCGGTCAGCCTGCCCGGGACAGCCCCGCGGCAGCCCTGCGCCCGCCGGGAGCCCGACCGCGTCCCCCCGGAGCCGCTTTCGGGGTTCCCCGCTCCTCCCGGCCTGAGCGAGGCAGCATCGCCCGAACCCAGAGCCTCCCGGCTGCGTTTCTCCTGCCTGCGGCCGCGCTAAGCGCCGAGCCGGCTCCTTCACCCAGCCGCCCTCCGCCTTCCCTCACTGCTGCTCCGCTCCGCGCTGCGGGGCCCGGCGGGCTCAGGTAAGGGTGCGGCAGCGAGCGAGGGAGGGAGACGGGTCCCGCTTCAGCCGCCCGCGGCCCGGGCTCCTCCCGGCTCCGCAGCGAGCAACCCGCCCCTGGTCTCCCAGGGCACACGCATCTGGGCCCTGAGGCAGCCCCGGGATCCCGGCCGCACTCGCTGCTGCCTCCTGAGCCGGGCATGGGGACGGTAGATGAGAGCAGAGCTGGGTCCCACCAACCCAGCTCCCTGCCCTGGCGCTGCCTTTTTATGGGGCGTTACCAGTACCGAGCACCCGCGGGGTGTCCTTCAAGCCCCGCGCAATGACTGGCGCTGCCAGCGCTCCTCAGCCCCATCCGCGCTCACCTGCGCACCGACTCGCCCTACCTCTGGCACAGCTTCGTTAACTGTATGCACATTTAGTCTTCCCACGTTTAATTTATGCCTCTTGGCAGACGGAACAGCCCCCGTGTTTGTTGCTGAGCTCCCCATCAGGTGCCAGGAGAGGCCAAGAGATGTGCCGAAGCCAGCAACAGGCTGTGCTGCTCCCCTCCAGAGGGGTGTCTTAGATCCAGGGCATGCCCTGTGCTCCACATGGCAACCACACCGCTGTGCCCGCCTGGCGCTGGCACTCCTGCTTTGGTTTTTCCAAAGACTTGTTAGCCCGTGTTAGCTTTGATAATCCTAAAATGGATTATTGTGTGTTGGTACAGTGGTGGTGGTGGTGGGGATTAAAAATTAGTAGATTTATAAAGGCATTACTGTGATCAAACTGTGCCAGCTCCCTGGGTGAAAACCTTTCTTGAACTTTCCAGATGACTGTGGAGACACCAGAGTCAGTTTTGGTTGCACTTCCAAAACCACTGAGCTGTACAGCTCTCGTTAGTTCAGAGCAGAACTGAGTGTGCAGGACACCTTGGCACGTGTGCCTTGAGCTGTATCTGGTAAGAGCACAAGCGGTAACCTCAAGCTCACTAAAAGCTTTCATTTTTTATTTCACCACCACTTTTGTGACTTCAGGAAAGTTTACTGTAAACACATCAGGTGCTCAGTTTCCACATCATGAGTTTTGGCTGCTGGGAATTGAAGGTGGTTGGGAATTTACTCCACAGGAAATTACTCTGTGATGTGGACTGGTAGGATTGCAGCTCCGAGATGATGGCACTACTTACTTCATCTTTCTACAAGCTAAAAAAACTCTGGGAAGACATCCCCTCCACCACCAACAACTTTTTATTTTAATAGGCTGTCTCTTCTCACATTATGTTTGAGGGAAATTTTAAATCTGTACAGTAATTTCCTGCTGGTACCCAGTCAAACCCCACTGTGACATTTAGTCACGCGTGCTAGCTACAGACTCAGTTAAAGAGATCACCAGACTGCTGCACAGGTTGGGAGTTGCTCAGGGACTTTGATACCTGCTGTATGCTCTGACATCAAAGTGAGCATGGGTCTGCTTGTCTGAGCATCTATTTATTTTTTTCCTCCTCTCTCTGACAGTAGTTTGCTTCAGATGGCTGAACTGACAACTGGAGGCCCACAGGATGTCCCTGGCTCTTCTCCAGATGAAAATGAATTTCCTTCTGGATATCCCAGTAACATCTGTGAGGATGTGCCTGATCAGAAATACCTGTGCAGCAGCTGCAATAACGTTCTGAAGAAAGCCCTGCAGACGCTCTGTGGGCACAGGTACTGCTCAGCCTGCCTCTCCTGGATCGTACGGTAGGTCCTCGCCTCAGAGGGTCACATCAGTGCAGTGGTTTCTGTGGCTGCTTGCTGCGTTGTGCCACTGAGCTCTGTAGCTACCTGACAGTCATTTTACTGTCTGGATGTACTAACTGTGGGGGACTACAGGCTACTTCCTAGCTCCTACTCATTTTCAGTGTGGAAATCTACAGGGTGGGGAAGGCAGGGTTACTGGGCTTGACAGGTGTCAGTTTTTATATCTGTAAGTGTGAGGTGATGATGCTGATTTTACCTTGAAGAACTAGTACAAGACTGAGTACTTCCACGGGATTTTACAGTTCTTTGATTTGTGATGTTAGGGGATTTTAATAAATGTTATATAAAATTTTATTTTACTAATTGAGCTGGATCACTACACGCTAAGGTGCTGCTGCCATCAGTAACAAACAGTAGTAGCCACTGTCTTGGACAACTTGCAAAACAGCTATTTCATTCCCCTTTCTTTTTGTTTTTGCCAGAAACAATAAAAATGCAGTTTGCCAGAAATGTAAGGAGGAAGATCCTGGCACTTTGAGTGAGGAAAGCCTGTTGGCAGAAGAAAGGGTAAGTTGCAGTTCACAGTTCATCACCATTAACTTTTCTCAACAGTCATCGTTAGGCTGCAGTTTAGAAGAGAATAATGCAACATGTGATAGCTACTGATAGTTACACGTTTCAGCTTTTGCTTTAGTCATCTGGATTTCCCACAGCTTTTGGGTTAATGAAGTGTAATGGCAACCTAAAGCTTTCCATGTCCATCAGGTTCTGTAACATAAAATCCCACACTCTTCCATGGAATTAACTTTTTATTGTCTCCAAGTAACCAGTGCTTTCCTGCTTGTAGTAATACATCCTAGCTGTTACTTACTATCCTTAGTAAGTATCCTAGTGGCCTTTCCAGTCTCAGGTTTCTCTGTACCCTTCAAACATGTGACCAACATTAAAGGTGGAGCATCCCCTAAGAAAAAAAGCTGAAGTGTCAGCTAACCAGCTGAATTGCCTAGAAAGTGTTTTGACAGCCAAGATATCTGGAGGAAATAGTGGAAAGCACAGAGCTGAATGTAATAATAGATAAAAGACTCTGCACTGGCAAATGTTTAATCTGCAAGTTAACTGTGCAAATGTCTTTTGCTGTTGTGTAATTTTCCAGGCAGACCACTGCACTATTCCATATCCTGAATGCCTACTGGGCCACAGGGCTCAGTTCCAGCTTGTCTTTTCCCTTCTTTTTTGATTACATGCAGGAATACCAAGAGACCCACATTCTGTCTAAATTGGTTAAGGAAAACGGAAACCAAATAAGCAGCTGGCAGCGAGGTAAAAGGCAAGGTTTAGGAAGTGGCTGCAGCAAAATAATGAAGCTGCAGTTAATGCTGAACTTGGAATAGCTCAGAAGAAATCCTCAATTCTGCCATAGATTCCCCAGTAAGAGAATTTCATGCATCATGTAGCTGCGAATAGGTACAGCTAAACTCATACCAACTTCTTACTCTGTGTTGAATGTCAGTGCTCTAATAACTTTGGGATTTCTCTGCTGTGGGATTCTCACTGGAGCTGCTGGGATTTTCTGCAGAATCTGTGGGTGGGTGGTTGTAAACAGTCACTGTTGCAAGCTGATCTGCTTGGGCAGATTCTTATGCCTGTTGAGGGTCCAGATGAAGTCAATCATCAGGAAGACATGAGGCTCTGCCTGCACAGATCAGCTTACAGCAAGTGGTTGGAGTTTGTAAACAACACAAATAATGAAGAGCATTTAGCAGCTTTATTCTGTCTATCTGTTCCTGATGATCTCTGCTTTACCTTTGCTGTGGCTTTGCTTAATGTTTATTTGCTCTGCTGCCTGTTTATGTGTTTGTAGTTTAAATAAGACACCTACAGGAGGCCCTGTGAGGATGTGTATTTGCCTTAGCTTATCCCATGATTTATCTCTGTGGTAACTCCTGTTTCTTCCCTGTTACCCTTTTAATTTACAGTCCCTTACCATCAAGTGTTATCATGGTGCTGTTAATAAGTATCAGTTACTGAGCATCTGCATCTGTCACTGAAGAGTGGGAGGACTGAGGGCATCCTCCCAAGCCTCTGCTCATATCCTCTCTGCTGTCATTCATAGGCCTGGCATAGGAGGGAATTCTCTGCTCTGAACTGAACATGAGCTGCTTTGTGACTCTCCCCTCTCTGGCTGTGTTTAGAGCAACTGTAGATCCTGGTTCAGCTGCAGAGGGCCAAGGTTAGCTGGAGAGAAAAAGAATATCTGGATTTATCCTGGTCAGATTGATCCATTTGTTAAACTTAACCACTAGCTGTCCTTCCTGACCACATGAGCTGTAGACCAGAGTCCTCCCTTAGCTGGAAGCTTCAGGGTGCACATTGGTGTGGGTCAGAGTGGCAAGGAGGAATGCATCTGACAGTGCTTTTTGGGTGGGACATGGTAGGGCACCTCCACTTGTGCCAGACAGCTCTGAGATAGGGAGGTCTGGGCAGGTATGTGTGCCATAACAGCCACCCATAATTAACATCATCAGCCCCTGCACCAACTTCTTCCTTTGAAATACAGCTAAGATGGAAACAGGGAGATGTGAGACCACAGTATATCAAATGAAGGTGAAATGTTTTCTGTTTCCTTCTCTTTGACCCAGAGCACTTTTATGTCAGTGAGAATCTGACATTTACTCTGTTGAGAGTCTGACTCAGGTTCCTGTTGAAGTTCTGTGCAAACTCAGGTTCCCAGAAAAGAGGGCAGAGATTCAGCTGAATATTTTGAAGCAATAACATGTGTGGATAAAAGAGGAGATGAGGATGTCCTACCTTATTTTTCACCTGAGTAGTGGCCATAGTAATTTAGCAACTACAAGTGTGGAGGAAGCAGCACAGGGAGTGCCCACAGCAGTAAGAAACTCAGGCACTGCTGGGACTGTCCCTCTAGTTAAATATATTTCAAATGATCTGTTTTGTAATGCCAGGAAATTCCTTGAGTTTTTCTCTTATGACACAAGCTACCACGTGCCTGATAACTTGAATTTCTTTTCTTTGATTTTGTAAATAGATTAGGCTAGAATGTTTTAGAGGGGATGGGGAGTGAAAACTAATTGCACTAATCTCTAGCTCATCACACAGACTCTTCCATATATGCAGATGGAGCCAGACATGGTTTTGTACAACCTACCTGATTGCTTTTTAATTGGTTGGTTGGTTGCTTGGTTGGGTTTTTTTTGTGTGTGTATGGAGCAGTTTGCAATTTGTGTGCAAAGTTTTGGACATTAGGAAATTACTTCCTATGAGACTCTGCATCTAGAAATGTATTTCACTGTTACCCTTCATAGCGTTGTCTGGGCTGCTTTAGGGTGTTTTAGTATGACAAGTGGAGGTAAGTAAGAACATCTCATATCTAGGTTAAAAAAACTAACCAGGCATGCTGATTCTGATCATTTTGCTTATTTTTCTTAGCTTGTTGAGTGGATTTTCAGTAACTTTCTTGCAGTGTGGGCATCACCTGTAAATATTACAAAGCTTCTCCCCCAGATTCTTGCCTTGCCCTCCACTGTGACATGGGAAATCTGCAATACTCTGTGTTGTGACCTTAGCAACAATCATTAGCTTCAGTAGGGCTTGTTCTTGTGTCAGCTGTACCTGCTTTGGTTGTACAGGATGCAACATTAAGTGTGTAGTTTGGCAATTTACATAATAATGGTGCAGTTTTTCACGGTTATACATAAAAACCCCTCCGTAGTGCAAACCAAACCCCACTCACATATGGTTTGCATTTCTTTGGTGCACAGTGCCATGCTAAATGGAAACAGGCATGGCCTGAGAAACTGCTCTCACTGCAGAACAGTCTCAAGTCCTCTCTGCAGCACGTTTAGGAGGTGTTAATGACCCCCATAATGAAACCCATTCATTAAGAGCAGCACATGGCAGCACCCTCTACTTAGGGTTCTGTCAGCACATTCACTGCATGTGAAATATTTCAGGCTTCTGAGAAAAGAAACTTAAAATAATAGCTGCAGCTGGCTAGGCATACTTTCAGTGAATCATATCACATCAAGGAGTTTATTTTTCTGAACCATAGGAAAGAAATTATTTAATCATTATTTGGGCTTCCACTACACCAAGATTAACTTGCTGGGTTAGAAAGTCTTACGGCAGTAAGTACATGAAAAACAAATCAAGGGGTTTATCAAGATCTGAAATGTTGACACAGTCACCTTATTGCTGTGTCTGGAGTTCTTTCTGATCAGTGGTTTGTTGTTTTGTTGTTGTTTTTTTTTTTTTCTCCACTGTGTTTGCTTTGCAGGCTTTTGGTGATGCTGCCATTAATAAAGAGATTTCTGAGCTCAAAGTGCACTGTGTGACCCTCGGATGCAGTTGGTCTGGTATCATGAAGAACTTTGAAGTAGGTTTAAAGGCAGTTTATTGAAATGAACATGCACTCTTCCTTGAATGGGGCCAGAAAGACAATGGAAGTAGCTTTTCAGCAAACACTAATTAATGCCATTTCATTAGAATCAGTGTGAGTACCACAATTTATACCCACAGGGTATCTAAACCCAAGCCATTAACTTTACTTAGGGCCTCAACCAAATCCAGAACACCCTGAAGGATTGCCAAATTAATGTTGCACAAAGGTTCATCAACCATGGTTTCTTTTCCCAGCAGTTTCCTTATTATTGAAATGCAAGGATGCTAGAAGCAGGTTTTGACAGACCAGAATACTTCAGTCTCCAGGACACTGTTATGGGCAATATCCTCTGTAAATTTTTATAAGAGAAATCATTTCCTTCTGCATAAATGACTCCTACTGCTTGAATGTGCTCATCATGCTTTTGAGACTGATGTGAAATGCCCCAAGTTGTGGATCTGCTGTGCAAATTGGAACAGTGAAAACATGCAGATAATTCTGATGTTAAAGCAGCTCCATTTTGGTCCCCTGGTGTAGGAACAGAAGGGCTTTCTGTATTTAGGATGGGGAGTCTGCTGTGTGTGACTGGGTCTGATAAGCATTGAGGTGCTGCTGCCTTGCCTTTGCTGATTTTTGGGTGGATTCCTCTTTAAAGGAAAAAGTCTGCCCCGTTTCTTTAGTCTCCTAATTTTGAGAAGTGGAGCAGCCCCTCTCAGCATGAGTACATAGCAAAATTGATTTGAGAGCTGGGCGTGTGATTGAGATTGGCATTTCTGAGCCTGTTCTGTAGGGGACAGCCATCTGCCTTCAAAGACAAAATTAGTCATGACACAGTGTCTGCAGAAGCTTCAGTAAAAGAGGTCTGAGTAAATGCTTTTCCTTCAGATACTGTGTGCATAAGAATCTGCCAGCAGACCTGCTGATGTGCTTCTGAAAGACAGATGCTGGTGTGTTTCCTTGTTGTGGTAAGAGGATGCAAACAGCAAAAAGGAAACCTTGTTAAAATTATGTTGACTGTAGGTGAGGGTTGTGTCCTAATTGTTGCATAGCTGATGTCAGACATCCCTTCTTTTCTGCTGTGCAGAGATGTCAGCAGACTAACCCTATTGACTACCAGCCAGAGTGGGATGGCCTCATTGCTCAAAAAAAATCCCACCCAAAACCCCCCAGAAAACACCCTGAAAAAAACCCAGGCTAAAAATTAAGGATCCTGTCATACAGAGGGGAAAAAAGCTGGGACCAGAATCAAGTTAGTTTTTAAACAAAAACACTAGAGAGAGACAGTTCAAGGGAGAGCTCAAACTTGAATTTATCAAATGTTTGTTGATTTTGCTTTTTAAGTTAAGAACTAAGGAAAAAGCTTGAGTGAAGTCAGTGAATTTTCCACCACTAACCTCAGCAAAGTTGTGGAGTGAGACTTTACCCAAGCAAAAAAAGCAAAGCTAAGATCCAGGCTGGCAGAACAGAGACTGTTTAGAGATAAATGCCTATCTGCAGCTTACAGTTTGGTTTATAACTTTTCACTTTTTCTCCTTTCCTTTTCTCCTTTTCTTTTTATTTTATTTCATTTTTATTTTATTTTCTCTCATCTTCTTTTCTCTCCTTCTCTCTTATCTTCATTTCTCTCCTTTCCTCTCCTTTCCTCCCCTCCTTTCCTCCCTTCCTTTTCCTTTTCCTTTTCCTTTTCCTTTCCCTTTCCCTTTTCCTTTTCCTTCTCCTTCTCCTTCTCCTCCTTCTCCTTCTCCTCCTTCTCCTTCTCCTCCTTCTCCTTCTCCTCCTTCTCCTTCTCCTCCTTCTCCTTCTCCTCCTTCTCCTTCTCCTCCTTCTCCTTCTCCTCCTTCTCCTTCTCCTCCTTCTCCTTCTCCTCCTTCTCCTTCTCCTCCTTCTCCTTCTCCTTTTCCTTCTCCTTCTCCTTTTCCTTTTTATTTTCCTTTTTTTCCCTTTTCCTTTTATTTTCCTTTTTCCATTTCTTTTTTCCTTTTCCTTTTCCTTTTATTTTCTTTTTTCCTTTTTCTTTTTTCCTTTTTTCCTTTTTCCTTTTCCTTTTCCTTTTTATTTTCCTTTTCTTTTTATTTCCCTTTTTCCATTTCCCTTTTCCTTTTCCCTTTATTTTCCTTTTTCTTTTTTCTTTTTTCCCTTTCCCTTTCCCTTTTCCTTTTCCTTTTCCTTTTATTTTCCTTTTTCTTTTTTCTTTTTTCTTTTTTCTCTTTTCCTTTCCCTTTCCCTTTCCCTTTCCTTTTTCCTTGTCCTTTCCCTTTTCTATTTCCTTTTCCTTTCCATTTCCCTTTCCCTTTCCCTTTCCCTTTCCCTTTTNCTTTCCCTTTCCCTTTCCCTTTCTTCTTTTCCCTTTCCTCTTTTCCCTTTCCTCTTTTCCCTTTCTTCTTTTCCCTTTCCTCTTTTCCCTTTCCTCTTTTCCCTTTCCTCTTTTCCTTTTCCTTTCCATTGTTTTTTGGTTTTTTTTTACTCCCAGGAGCATCAGAGTCTGTGTGAATATGCTTTAATCCCTTGCCACACTGGTTGTGGCCAGGTGGTGATGAGGAGGAAACTTGCAGATCATTTGGAAAATGGATGTGTTAATAACGTGACGATGTGTCAGAAGTGCAAGAGGAGCTTATCCAGTAGTGAATACCAAGTAACAACATTTCTCTGGTTCAAATTAGGGACTTTGTATTAATGCCTTCAATAATCTGTCGTGACATTTTTCATCTTGATTTCATGAGTGCTATTCCACTTGGAGAATATTTCATTTTCCTGAGTTGACTAATTTTTCCATGCCTGTGTTGGAGGGAAAAATGAGCTGGTAGGAGGGAAGTAGCTGTGTGCCTCACCCAGGGCTAAGGCAGTCCCTGTCTCAGCTCCTGTCTCAATGCATGTATCCCAGCATGGGGTAGGGAAGAACACAGAGTGGCAGGGGAGAGATCTTGGAAGTGGCTGGAATTTGATTCCAGCTAAAACTGCCCACAAATGTGTAAGGCAGGACTTTGTCAGAGCATTTCTGTTAGGTGTGATCAGATACAACTCCCCAGATCAGCAGCAGAATCACAGAATTGACCAGGTTGGAAGAGACCTCCAGGATCATTGAATCCAACCTATCACCTAACCCTTCTAATTAACTAACCCATGGCACTAAGTGCCTCATCCAGCCTCCTTTTAAACACCTCCAGGGATGGGGACTCCACCACCTCCCCGGGCAGCCCATTCCAATGCCAATCACTCTTTCCATGAAGAATCTCTTCCTAATGTCCAGCCTAAACCTGCCCTTGCACAGTTTGACTCATTTAATCCAATTCAGTGGACCTGCAGTGTCCATGCAGACCAGGAAGAGAACACCCTGAATCTGCCACTAATTTTTCAGTGACTGTTTAAACATATTTACTTCACATTTTTTTATGTGTAAGTTGTGTTTTTTCACTGTTGTGGCATAGATAGCTCTGCCATGTTGTAACTGCCACAGATTTATGCCTTTCCAAGTAGTGAGCTGTGAGAATTCATCAGCCTGAGGGCAGCAATCTTTCTAAGGTAAGAACAAGGTGTTCTTGCTAACACCTGCCTCTTGGGAAGCTTTTGCTATGTGCACTTCATACCTTACAAACTTAGAGGAATATCTAGACCCAGGCATCTTTTACCAGTGCTACATCCAGTGTATGTCTCAGAGAAACAGTAAATACCAGAAGGTGGCAACACTCAATCCCTTCCAGCCTTCCTGAGTGCAGTTGACAGGCTGGAGGAGGAAACCAGAGCTGTGTGAGTGCTCCCTGAGCACCTTTCTCTTCCCAGAGGTCTGTGGTACCGCAGGTCTGCCTCAGCAGGCTTGGTTTTCAGGCAGTGAAGATCTGTTTTCCTCCCACCCATTCCGGTTAGCTGTCATCTAATTGACTTTCTGGTTGGGAGACCTTGGCAAGCAGGCAGGGGAATGGCCTTGAGATGTTCATTTGTCTCTGTCTGCCTTAGGTAGGATGTGTAAAATTGGAATTTTCCTGGTTACAGGAACTGTTTTATTAAATTTGCAGTCACATGGGATGTGAATTTTGGTTGGTTGTGTGTGTTCCATGTATCCACAATCCTCTGGGAGCAAACAGTAAGTTTTGGGCACTTCTGTCTCTTTCTCCATCTCACTTTTTTGTCTTGAGAGTTCTTTTATATCCATACTTTAAAAAAGCTTCTCACCAGACCTTCTCCTCAAGAAATCAGTGATGGTAAGGAGCCAGGCAGCAGAAAGGAAGCAAAGAAAGGCAGACCTTGTGCAGTAGCTAAGAGAATAGAGTGTTAAAAAATGAGTTACAGACTAAGAAAAGCCTGTGGCTGTATTTGTGAGGATTGAAAGAGAAACCTTGGGACCTTTTGCAGGAGAGACTTGGAGACTGCTGGAATGGCTTTATCAAACAATTTCTAGACTGCTATAGGGGACAAACTGGCATGCAGAGGTGTTTATAAAGGTTAAAGACAGCCCCCCCTGAACAGTATGAATTGAAAGCTGCCAGTTGCTGTGTCAAATACACATATTCCAGTTGTATGAAGCAGCAGCAGCAGGAGGATTACTTTAGGGTGACTTGGAGCCAGCAATGGCAGGAAGTCTCCTGCTCGCAGTAATGCATTTTGCATTAGCACATCGTGATGGAAAATTTGGATTCCAACCTTCAAAATGTTAACAAGCAGGGTGCAAGAAGGATCTGCACATTAAGCAAACTACATGAAGTGAATGCAAGAAGAGTTTATGTTGGGGTTTCCTGTGTTCCTTTCTGTTCTGTAGTCCACCTGCACACCATTGTGTGTAGCTGTGTGTGGATGCACATAGCTATAGCTTGAACTGGGCAAGACCTCTCCATTGCCAACCTTGCATCACATTTCCCTGGGTGGCCCTTGCAAAGCATCTCTAAGTAGCTTCCTAAAGCTCTGGGCCCCAGAAGATCACACTTTGTACTTGCATTGACCAGGTATTGCATCTGCAGAGCCCACACTGAGCACACCTGCCAGGCTGAAGAGTAATGAGCTTAGAGGCTCAGCTTGAGAAAGCTCTGAGTCTGCAGGTCGTTGGACAGGGGACAGCAGCACCTGCTGTTAGCAGATGTGCTTTGGTCCTGGATTTCTGGTCGTTATTTCCTCTGAAAAAAAGCCAGAGCACTCAGCAGCTTGCTGCATAGTGAGGCCCAGACCAGGCACTGTCTGCACAGGGGCAAAGGATTTTGCACCCTGTGTTGTGCTGCATGTCAGAGTGCTCCTTTCCTTCCTTTTCCTCAAACCCACACCTTTCAGGAAGAGAGCAAGAAACTTACTGTAAACTTTTTTCTTCCTTAACACAGAATTTCTTGTAGAAAATCCTCCCTGATCCCCACATTTTTGTAAAATGGGAATAGAATTGCCAAACAGAAGCTTTGCCTCAAAGGCTCCTAAATAAAGCTGCTCCGAGATTTTCTTAGGGTACTGAATTCTTTCTTCATTTTTTTAATAATATAGGAACATTCATGTGAAGGCAGTTTGTGTGAGGAACAAAAGTGTATGCAAACAGAAACAACATCAAAGGAGAAGGTAGGTAAAGGATGAGTGAATGCAGTGCAGCTTTGTACCCATTAAATGAACATCTGAGAATACTGCCAGATCATGGCAGTTCTCTGGGCACTTTTTACATCCCAGCATAGCTCTGCTCACTGTTTTCTCTTCCCTGCTCCCACAGTTAACTTCATTAAGTTATCTTTTCAATTAATCTTAGAAAAATGGGGAAATGTTTGCTTCAAATATTCAAGGAGACCCCCATTGGCAAAAGAAGAATTTGCTGTGCAGCAGCACATCTAAAGAGGCATGCTTTTAGTTGTGGAGAGGACTGAATCTGAAAACCAGGGAGAGATTTTGCTCTGGTAGAGCCACAACCCAGGCCATACTGCATGACACAACTCTTCTGTGCCTTCTCAAAGAGCAGGGGAGCAGGGAGAGGGTTGGAGTGGCTGTGGCCATGGTGCTCCCCACTGTGCTGGGTCGCTTTGCTTATGGGCATCTCATCTATGAGAAGTTGTACCAGAGGATCACTGTGGTTTCTTAGGTTGTATTATGTTATTATGGAGTCTGTTAGATGGACACTTAACTGCCAGGCTGTGTGCAAGAAACTTGCAATCAACCAACCTCTGGATTGATTTACCAAGGAATTTTCAAAGCTGGTTGGACAGTGGAAGCTGTGGCAGTGCCTTAGCTTGAATTAAGCTGATTTATAGCTGCTGAGATTGTGGCCTGGTTGTTTGTAGGTAAATAAAAGAATCACTTTCAATTCTTATTTGATTATTTATGTAATTTTTTTTTCCCAACAGAACTGCTCTGCACCCTTAATCAGCAGGGATGGATGTTGCTTTTCTGAAGTTGGCTGTTCATTTAGGGTGAGTGCCTTCAGGAGGCTCTCAGTGGGGTACAGCTCAGCACAGTGCCTTTGGTCTAGCCTGCCTTTGTGGTCAAGGTAGTAGGCCTGGGTTTAAATATATCTTTAAGGAGAGAGAGAAAGTCTCTACTAGTCAAGGTGATGTTGGAACTGCCCTGGTTACAGGGTGGGTGTAAGGTGTAGCTGAGCCTGTGCTGCTCTGTGTATTCACTTCAGATAAAAATAGATGTTTGTTACAACTCTGCTGGTTTATCAGGTGTACTGCTCTGCTCTGGTTTGGATATTCCCTTCAGGGTAACACCTCTTTAAACAGGGTCTTCTTTGTATTTTAGTTGGCAGCTGTTCCCTTGTCTCACCTTTTGTATGCAGTATGTGTATTAAATATTGGCTTCAGAATCTTGCTGGGACTCTGCTGGCACCCTGATTAATACAGAAATGGGAGCCAGTTATGAGGGGTTTTGTATATCCTGTGTGCAGTGTGAACATGCAGCCTAAACTGATCCTTAGAGGGTTTGTTGGGTTTTCTCTCTCTGTCTCTCCTCTGAGGGTTGGCTGCAGTATCTTGCAGTTTCTCCATCCCTGTTTCTCCCAGGAAACTACAAGGAATGCTTCTTGATTTGGCCCCAGGTCATTTATGGGAGGTGTATGGAGAGTGCATTGAGAATGTCTTCTTCTTACAGGGAAGCGTGGAGAAGATAAAGGAGCATGAAAAAACTGCAGTTGGGGCCCACATGCTGCTCCTGCTGCAACACATAAGGCAGCTGAAGGCAAGCTTGTTCAGTGCTACCAAGGCTGCCAACAGCTTCATCCCATGGCCAGAACTGAGTAGGAATGGTGCAGGAAAAAGCATCTCTGATCTGCAGATCCCAGCAGGGTTGGACATCAGTGGGGATGTGGAAGTAGACTGTTTTCCTGGATCTTCTGTTTCTGAAGAGGAATCTGTTCTGCAGCAGCTTGTGAGAGAAAAAGTGATTTCAGAGCTGGAAAATAAGCTACATGTGTTTGAGAACATTGTGGCAGTGCTCAATAAAGAGGTGGAGACCTCCAACTTGGAAATTGCAGCCTTTCGGAGGCAGAGTGAGCTTGACCAGAACTTAATACGAGGCCTGGAGCTGAAGGTAAAGAGTGATGGGCAGCAGTGTCTGTAGATAACACAGGGATGGGTGAGTAGTGGTGCAGAGATCAGGACAGGGGCAGGCACAGGGATCCGAGCTGCGAAGCGCTAAGTTCTGAACACATCCACAGGATCGTTTCGGTGTTTGGGGTAAATTTTGAAAGGGAGATCTCTGTTACCTAAATCTGTGTTGAGGTATTCCTGAGAGTTTTGAATGTTCTGAGATCAGTCTGTGAGCAAGCAAGGCACAGAATCACAGAATGTTAGGGATTGGGAAGGACCTCCAGAGACCATCAAGTCCAACCCTCCTGCCAAAGCAGGATCACCTAGGGCAGGGCACACAGGAATGCATCCAGGAGAAGGTTTAACTGACTGATCCTCTTAAAATTGCATTATTCCAGGAGGACCAAACAACCATTTATCCAGTTAACACTAAGCTGTCACTTAAGGAGTCAAAGGAGGCCCTCCAGAACAGAACTCTGGAATGATTCTGGTACTTCTACAGCACAACAGCCTGGAGAAGGGGGAGGTGGTTGAGAACTGAATTGTCTTTTCTAGATTGCAGAGCTGCACCAGTGCCTGACACAGAAGGATGCAGGGCTCAGCACTCTCCACAAGAGTCTTCTCTTCTCTGAGCAAGCTTCCTACGATGGGATCTTTCTGTGGAAAATAACAGATGTTGGCAGGAAGCTACAAGACTCTGTGACTGGAAGGACAGTCAGTTTGTATTCACCAGGTAAAAAACTCAATGTGTGTTGGCAAACCCCAGTCCTTTAGGAAACTGCTCTGCAGCAGTGCTTCCTTCTGCTCGTGTGGACAGTAGGACCTTTAAAATAGCTCCTTAAACTAAGATGCTGTTGATATGGAAATCTCCTACTCTTCTGCCTTTGTGATGTGCTCTTCCACAGGCTTTCATTTTGCAATTTGCCCTCCACTGCAGTTACTTGCAGGGCAAGATCTGTCTTATCTAACCCACAGCTTGGTGCCTGATGGTACCCAATGGCTTTCTGCAGCAGTTCTCTCCCATGTGAGAAGTAATTTGAGTAGGTAAAATATGCTTGTGTGGCTAATCACAGGTAATTTTCACTGGGGTGTGAGGCACTAAAAGGATTCCAAGCAGTGGATTTTCATTTCTTCTAATCTCCAGGGTGTGCTGATTTGTCTGTTTTCATCTCTGTGGTAGCAGAACACGTCATACACCACCTTTTCCCAGATAGCAGAACACTCATTATGCCTTTGTCTCTGATTTTCAGCTTTCTACACTGCAAAGTATGGCTACAAGGTCTGCCTGAGGGTGTATCTGAATGGGGATGGGACAGGAAAAGGAACCCACGTGTCCCTGTTCTTCGTAGTCATGAAAGGAGACTACGATGCTTTGCTCCCATGGCCTTTCAGGCACAAGGTAGGAAGGTCTCCTGCTCCTGATGGATCCAAGCATAAAGCCAGTGAGCACCCAGGGACTTTCTCTGGAGATCAGTGGAAGTTGGAGTGCTTTTCTGTTTTCCTCTCCCATGGCAACTAGCCATACTGTGGTCTTGGGCAGGAATTTGTCTCTGAAGCTGCTCCTACTCGGATTCCATACTTTGCCTCTTGGGGTTGTTCAGCCAGGAGAATATTGGTGTTTGTTCTGTCTCAACCTTTATCCCCCTGGGCTAAAGACAGGGACACCATTTCTTCCTGGCTGTTGCTATACATACATAGTATCAGTTTATAAGTGAATCATGATTTGCTGCCTATGATTTGTAGGTGTCAGAGGTGTGAGGTTAGAGTTCTGCTTACAAACATAACATAGATGTCCTGTGTGACCCTGATCTTGGAGCAGGTCCAGAGGAGGGCCATGAATAAGATCAGGGGGCTGGAACACCTCTCATACGAGGACAGGCTGAGGGAGCTGGGGTTGTTCAGCCTGGAGAAAAGAAAGCTTTAAGGAGACATAGTAGCAACCTCCCAGTAACTACGAGAAGGCTGCAGAGGGACTGTTTGCAAAGGCCTGCAGTGACAGGACAAGGGGCAGTGGTTTGAAATTAGAGAAGAGGAGATTAAGATGGGATGTTAGGAGGAAGTTCTTTACCATAAGAGTGATGGAACACTGGAACAGGTTGCCCAGGGAGGTAGTTGAGGCCCCACCCTTGGAGATACTCGAGGTGAGGCTTGGCAAGGCTCTGAGCACTGTGACCTAGTGGAGGATGTTCCTGCTTATTGCTGGGGGGGTTGGACTGGATGACCTTTGGAGGTCCCTTCCAACCCAAACCATTCTGTGATTCTGTGATTTTTTAAGTGGAAATTGATAATGGCAGCAATGGGTAGAAAGGCAGTGGAAGTGTGCACAGGGTTCTGATCCCTGTTGTAGCCCTTGCCTCTGTGTGGTAATATTCCCTTAGCTTTTCATTTAAATAGCCTTACTACCATTTAGCAGCCAAGAAAAATAGGTGTCAAAGTTCCCATTCCTCTCTGTGTTACAAAATTATTGCATCCATTTCACTTTTAAAGCTAAAGAGCACTGAGTTGTTAGAAGTAGTAATGAGATGGGGAGACTGTACACTGGTGTTCAGGTGGTGTCTTTACATCTTTGTGTCCAGGCCACTGAGCTGCTGCTTTTGATTCCAAACCACAATAACAGAATAAATATAATGACTGTAACCCAGCTGAGGGTTGTTTAAGTTGTCAGGAGAGAGGGAGAGAAAAAAACCCCAAAAAACAGTCTTTGGACTGTGCAGTTCTCTGCCAAAAAATAATTCCTTACTTTATTGTGTGTGCATTATTATTCCTTACTTTAGTGTGCACATGCAGCCAGACAGCCAGCTGAGTCCTGGGCTGCAGCAAGAGCAGTGTGGCCAGCAGGGCAAGGGAGGGGATTCTGCTCCTTTACTCTGCTCTTGTCAGCCCCCACCTGGAGTACTGTGTTCAGTTCTGGAGCCCTCAGCACAGGAAGGACATGGAAGTGTTGGAGCGGGTCCAGAGGAGGGCCATGAGGATGCTCAGCAGGCTGCAGCAGCTCTGCTATGAGGACAGGCTGAGAGAGTTGGGGCTCTGCAGCCTGCAGAAGAGAAGGCTTCCAGGAGACCTTAGAGTAGCCTTCCAGTATCTGAAGGGGGCCTACAGGAAGGCTGGGGAGGGACTATTGACAAGGTCTTGCAATGCCAGCACAAGGGGCAATGGGTTTAAACTGGCAGAGGGAAGATTTAGACTGGATGTCAGGAAGAAGTTCTTTACAGTGAGGGTGGTGAGACACTGGCACAGGTTGCCCAGGGAGGTTGTGGCTGCTCCCTCCCTGGAGGTGTTCAAGGCCAGGTTGCATGAGGCCTTGAGTGACCTGTACTAGTGGGAGGTGTCCCTGCCTATGGCAGGGGGTTGGAACTGGCTGAGCTTTGAGGTCCCTTCCAACCTTACCATTCTATGATTCTGTTTTATTTTGTGGGTGGCAGAGCCTTAAACACTTCATATGGGAACTGACCTTGCAGGTTGTGAGACGCTCATTATCATTTGTATTTAATTATCAGTGGAGCATGCAGCTGTTTTTGCAGCATATTTGCACTTCTGTCTCTGGTATTTGCTGGTTTATGTTTCAGTTCAGTCCCTCAGCATTCTGCTGCATTCTGTTTTTCCAGGTTACATTTATGCTGCTTGACCAGAATAACAGGGAACACATCATTGATGCCTTTCGCCCAGACTTGGCTTCTGCTTCATTTCAGAGACCAGTGAACGAGATGAACGTTGCAAGTGGCTGTCCCATGTTCCTTCCTCTGTCCAAATTACAGTCACCTAAATATGCCTATGTGAAAGAGGACACACTCTTCCTGAAGTGCATCATAGAAACAAATTAGTGAATCTTGAAATAGAGGTGTCAGGACAATCACCCACTGAATTGCATTAGTTTACAAGACCAAAAAAAAAAAAATCCATCAGCTTGAGACCTCGAGGCCTGTTAGCTTTCATGTGCACACAAAATCCAGAGGGCCTGAGCCTGTGCTCCCTGGAATTGATTTCAGTCAGCTGAAGATCTTCCTGCTGGATCTGGCTGCTGCTGAGCCTGCTGAGCACTGTGCCTGGTGCCCCGTGGAGTGTGCTGCTGCAGCTGAGGATGGAGATTCTTTCATCAAACAGCCAACGCTCCTGTGCAGATGCTAATGGCAGCCACCCCCGCGGATGCACTTGTGGAAGCAGGCACTGTGCTCTCCCGCACCTGGCCCAGACCTGGGGGGGTCATTCTGCCTGGGTGTCTGGCAGGGAGCGTTGCTGACCTCCTTTTAGCACTCTTGGTTTCGTAGGTGTCTGGGATGTGGGGGGCGATGCTGAGCTTTCCCCACCCTCCAGCAGCATCCCTTTCCCAGGAGGTGGCAGCCTGTGCTGTCTGGCAGCCCTGGTGAGGGATTGTGGCTGTACCCCCACCAGGGACAAGGGCAGATTCCTTCCCCTGTGGCGCTGATCGTGTGCCTCTGGTTCTGTTTATTGATGACCTTGAAAGCACTGAGTTGTGCGTAGCATTTGCAGCTCAAATTCCTCATACCAGATGATTTATTTCTTTACTATTTATTTCAGACCTATATTTATGTGCTGTGTAAGGAGATGTTCTCTTGAATCAGCAAACAGTGACCAGATTTCACTATGCCCTGGGGAAATGACCTCTTGTATTTCCAAAGGAGTCTTTTCCCTTTCAGATGTGGGGTGCTGAAGGTTGTTATCCACTGGGGAAATCCAGAGCTGCCAGTCCAGGAAGGGGGAGGGACCCTTCAGCAGCTTTGTTTCAAAATGTTCAGTCACTTCATGAGCCTTCAAGGCAAGTGACTTATTAGAAAATACTGATTATTTTTTATTGCTTAATTTACTTTTGAAGTGCTCTGATGTTTAAGTCGTTGCAGATGCTAAAATAGAAGTAACTACTGGAAATGTCTTTTTTTTAAGCAGAAGTAAAGAATGAATAATTATATTTTTATATATAAGCAAGTCAAGCTTGGGAATGTCTGGATGTGTGTGAAGTTCAAATGCTGCATCTTATTCCCAACAAGCAGCAGGCCTCTCCCTCTTCATTCCCTGATGAACAGCTGCTTGACAGAACCAGTGGAGCTGAGCTGAGCTTTGATGCAGCAGGTTCTGAACTTGCAGCAGCCTCATGCTGCAGTACAGTGTATCCAGTACCCTGAGCTGTTCCACAGGGCAAGGGACAGCTGGGTGCAGACCCAGTGCCTGATCCTGCAGACAGAGCATGTGTGTGTGTGTGTTAAGTGAAAGGCCTTTATGCATTTTTCCTTTGCAATATTTCCTGTGTCTCGACTGAAAACACAAAGCCAAGAGATAAAGGGAAAGGAAAAACTGTTTGTCCACTTCCATTTTGCAAACCATGGAAACCACTGGTGCCTAGCAGAGCTGGTGAAGTGCCCTGCGCTGTGAGTAACCTCCAGCCTGCCTGCTGGCACAGGGAGAGATTTTTCTAATCTCTCATTTCCATCAGGACAGCAGCCTTTAAAATAATTAGTTGTGATGAAGTATCACATTTCAAAATAATTCACTCAGTAAACAAGTATCCATCAAAGCTTGTCTGGGAAGGTGCTGGATATTCTTTGCCACCACACACACACAGAGAATCTCTGTCTGTCTTTTTCTGTCTTCCATGTTTAAAATGTTCTTTCAGGGACAGAAAGTTACTTCTCCAGTATTGTGCCAGTTCCTGAAACCACAGGGAGTAATGTGCTTAAAAATAGGCTTTTCATGCAGTCTCATTCTGACAAGTGCTGTATTTATTACAATCATGCATAGTTTCATAACTATTTTATTTATTTCCTAAGTAAAGCTCATTAACTTAAGAAAGGTTTCTGTATTGTTTTCACTATAAGACAGGGAATCGAGCAACTTGGAGTTAACTTTGACAGCAGTTTGCTGTAGAAACAGCTGAGCAGTGCTGCAGCACTTAGAACCATAGAACCATTCTAGTTGGAAAAGACCTTTAAGATCACAGAATTGTCAGGGTTGGAAGGGACCCCAAAGATTATCTAGTTCCAGCCCCCCCTGCCATGGGCAGGAACAGCTTCCACTAGATCAGGTTGCCCAGATCCACATCCATCCTGGCCTTAAAAACACCCAGGGATGTGGCTTCCACCACCTCCCTGGGCAACCTGTTCCTGGATTGACTCCAACCACTAGCTAAACTTCTGCCTACTTGTAGCAGCACCAAGCAGCTTAACCCAGTGTGGAGTTGTGTTGTGCACTGCCTGGTGGCCCCAAAGTAACCAGCCCTTGTCCCAAAGAGCAAATAATGCCAACCCCCAATCAAGGTACTCAGGGTGAAGTTTCCTTCCTGCAGGAAATCAGCAGAAATTTTGGGAATTAACCCTAAAGCATCCCTCATGTCAGTGCCATAACAACAGGGTCACCTTTGCCTCTGGAAAGTGGTGTCTGTATGGAGATGAAGTACCCAAAGAAAGGATTTTGAGCTGGAAAACTGAACAAAGTGTTCTACAACTTCAGCCACTGGGTGCTACCCCACACTAGCCTGGCTTGGTGCAGAAGGCACATGGATGTGGGGAGATGAGTGTGGGTGGTGACTGCACAACCTGGTGCAGCAAACTCCTCACCACAGCTTCTGCAGCACGAGCTGGATGGAGGTGGCAGCTGACCTTCCAAGAACTACTGCAGATGAGGTGGTGTGGTGGTCTCTGCCCATTGGCCAGGTGAGTCAGAGTCACTCCATGCCTCTGTGAGTTTTCTCTGGCCCTTGCTGGCCATGGAACTACTTTTCAGCGGAAGGTTTTTAATTAGCTGCTTTTGTCATAGTGAACATTGGCATCCTGGGGTGGCCTGGCTGTCTCTTTGCTCCACTGGTACTTCCTTTGTGCAAAATTCTTCTCCATGTAAAGCTGTTACTTCTTACAAATTATAAGGAGGGTTTTCCTCATGTGTGAGAGACAGAGAAAGAATGGGGGAAATGACTAAAACTGTGTGGGTGAGAACCAGGGAAGGGGAAAAAACATGTGGGAGAGAAGATGTGAGAGTGAGAATATTTGTGTGCCTGTTTGCATCAAGGGAAGCAAAAATTTATGTGTGTGCATGTCCAGGCTGAGAGATGGATTCAGCAGAAGGACCTGACACCTCTGTGCCTTTCTCCTACTCTACCAGGAGCAATTACACTGATTTTTTTCCAATCCTGTGCACAGCCAGGGCTTTGCTGATGGCAGGAGCCCAGTGTCACTGCAGGCAGGAGGTCAGATCACACAGAAGCAGCAGAAGCTGCAGGGGAGCTGAAGCAACCATGCTGGTTGTATAAATACCTTTGAGAAAGGACACGATGCAGTGGGGCCCTGTCCATCCCTGTGTGACTGTCACCAATCTGTGCCTGGCCTGCCCTGGGTGTGACACCAAGGCAGGACAGGATGGACTGGATACCTTGCTCAGAATCTTCTGTCTGCAGGGGGAAGCAGGGTGGACCTCATTGTGCCATCCTCCTTTCAGGACAGGGCTGACAGTGGAAGAGGGAACTTGGTAAAAAACCAAAACAATTCTAAAAGTTTATTGGAAGCCATTTGGATCAATTTATTCCCTACCCAGAGACTTCCGATGCAGAAGTCCCCGAAGCAAAAAAATAGGAGGAAAGCTGCAAGGCTGCAGGGTTTACCTGACCATGTAATTACTGTTCTTTCTTCCTCCCTTCCTCCCTCCTTCCCTCCCTTCCTTCCTCCCTCCCTTCCTTCCTTCCCTCCTTCCTCCCTCCCTCCCTTCCCTTTCTTCTCTTTCCTCCCTCCCTATCTCTCCCTTCTTTTTTTTTTTCTTTTTTCCCTTTTTCCTCTTCTCCTCCTTTCCTTTCTTCTCTCCTTCCTTTCATTCTGGAGTAGATGTCATTTCCAAGCCATGCCCAGGAGCTGCAGATGTGCACAGAATATATCTGTGCCAAAATGCTGTAAGGGCTCCCTTCATACAAAACTTGCAGAGCTTTAAGAACACTTCTAAGCTCTTCATGTCTCATGCGACTGCCTAAGTTAAATGGGGGGGGGGAATATAGGGAGTAAACGAATGCTAAGTAAACAATACAAAGTCATGAAACTCAGCTCCTAAATGCTCTTCATTTCAAAGGCACAGCTGAATGTCAGCTTGAGCTGCTCGGATCCTAATTACAACCGCAGCTTTGTTCCAGGGTGCCCTTTGGAATATCGCTTTCCTCCGAAGGGGCTCCGAGCAGAACTCGCTCCCCGTGTGCCGCAGCGCACCAGGCTGCGCCGCGCATTGCCGCGCCCGTGCGGAATGCTTTCAGCCGCGGCGCCCTCCCAGCACGGCGCTGAGGGCTCTGCGGTCCCTGCACCAGCCTCCCCATCTCCATCTCCAACACCTTCCACCACAAAACCGTCCTGATAAGGAAATGCGTGTAGCTTAGCCAGGAAAGAAACCGAAATGGGACCAATATCCTTCCCTAATCCAGCAAATCAGTTGTGTGGCAGAATCATAGAATCATAGAATGGTAAGGTTGGAAGGGACCTCAAAGATCATCTAGTTCCAACCCCTTGCCATAGGCAGGGACACCTCCCACTAGAACAGGTCACTCAAGGCCTCATGCAACCTGGCCTTGAACACCTCCAGGGAGGTTGTGGAGCACAGGTTGTGGTTCTGTGCTCCACAACCTCCCTGGGCAACCTGTACCAGTGTCTCACCACCCTCACTGGAAAGAACTTCCTCCTAACATCCAGTTTCAATCTCCCCTCTGCCAGTTCAAACCCATTGCCCCTTGTCCTGGCATTGCAAGACCTTGTCAATAGTCCCTCCCCAGCCTTCAGATAGGCCCCCTTCAGATACTGGAAGGCTACTCTAAGGTCTCCTGGAAGCCTTCTCTTCTGCAAGCTGAAGAGCCCCAAATCTCATAGCCTGTCCTTAGAGCTGCTCCAGCCATCTGAGCAGCCAAAGTGATTTGGTTCTGGTTTGTTTTTTGGTGTTGTTGGTTTGTTGGTTTTTTTTGTTTGGTATTTTTTTTTTTGGTTGGTTTGTTTTGGTCTGAACCTACTCAAATGATGCTGAAAAATGAGAGAGTCAAATTAATGAGTTAAATTAGGGTTGGTTGCTCTGTGTTAAATGGCTTGCTTGGCAAAGAGTCACAGAGCTTCTGTCACTACAATGGTCTAAAATAAACTAACCAAGAATAAGGTTCGAAACCTTATATTTTATAGATATCATATTTTTTTCTGAATCAACTAATAAAGCTGGAAAAAAAAGTAGGCAAACTTCTAGGCTTAGAAGCCCTTCTTCAGGACAGAAGAAGGACTTCTAGCCTTGCACTCAGCTTCTCTGAACCTCACTTGGTTGTGTTGGTCGATCAAATGGTTTCAGTGAAAAGCTGGTTGAGACCTATGGAGCAGAGGGAAATGTTAACTGAGATAAAGAGAATTATGTCTCAATAGCCTCAAGCTACTTGGGTTGTAGCTGTGTTTATTGGCATGGATGTGTCCTGTTTTACTGGGAAATGGCACTTGTGAATTGTTTGGAGCAGCATCTGAGAGCTGCACCTGGTCCCGCAGTGTCTGTGCTGCAGCCTTTGCATGGCTCAGCCGCAGGAAGCTGTGGAGTGGCCGCAGCCTGTGCAAGTCCCTTCTGCAGATCCTGTCTCTACACCAGGCCTGCAGTTCACAGCCAGCCTCCTGTTTGGGTTTCCATTCAATGTTCCTCGGCTTCGGTTTCCAAGACTACAAGTCAACACACAACCCCTCCTCCCACCCCTGTTTTCAAAGAAAGAAAAACATTGTGAAAAGAAGCCACCCGATTTCTGGGCACTGCTTAAAGCAGGCAGAAAGGAGCTGCTTGCCCCATGCTCGCCACAGGCTCTGCTCTGCCTGCAGCTGAGCTGTGGTTCTCTGGGTGCTGCATCCTCATGTGAGCAGGGAATTGCCTTCCCCACCTCCCCATCTGCTGCAGAGGAGCAAAATGGGGATGCTGGAGTAGTTAACTACCCAGAGCTCCATTCAAGTAATGTTGCAACTGCTGGTTTTGTTTGGAAAATCAACAGTGAGGAATGAGCTGGGATGACCTGTGCTGGGAGCCTGTGCTGGCTCTGCTTCCTGGGTAAGAAGAGCAGTGGATCACTGGCACTTGGCTTTGCACCATCATTTGGCATCTCAATCGTTGTATTTTTTTGGGGAGGGCTCTTGACTTCAAGAAGGACATTGAGATGATGGAGTGCATCCAGAGAAGAGAAACAAAGCTGGTGAACGGTCTGGAGAATAAGCCTTACAAGGAGCACCTGAGGGAACTCGGGTTGTTCAGTATGGAGGAGGCTGAAAGGAGGTTGTAATGAGGCAGGTGTTGATCTCTTCTGCCAAGTAACTATCACTAGAATGAGAAGATCTTAGAGGTCTTTTCTAACCTTCATGGCTCCTGCGATTTGACGATTTCTGCTAATTTCCTCACGCAATAGTCCACTTCCAACGACATGATTTACAAGTGGCTTCCTTGGCTATCTGGCATGGAGATTAGAGCAGCATCTTCTTTTGGCTCTGTACCAAGCTCTCTTCAGCTGGGGTTGTGAGCATGGCACAGAAATGTTCATGCTGGTGAAGGCCCAGGTGGGTGCTGCTGCTTCAGCGAAGCGTGTCAGATGTTGTCCCGCCAGGGTCCCCGGAGCCCCACTGGTGTGAAACCAGTCACTCAGCTGTGTCCAACCACTGCACCCACTTCAGGGGCTGCTGGCAGTCCTGCACCAGCATCTGCCAGGGCTGGAAGCCTGTGCACGGTCATGAGGACACAGGACCTCCAGTGGCTCCTCTGACTCCCAAAGAGTGTGCAGAGAAAAGCCTGACGGGTGTGTGGAGGAGGAAAAAGAGGAGGAGGAGGGCAGCACCCAGTATCAGTGTGGCAGGAGCTGGGGCCAGGCTCAGTAGGGGTGGTGGATGGTGTGGCAGGAGCACCTGCCTTTTTTTTATATTTTAAATGTTATTTATTTGCAGTACTTCTGTTCCAGGGCACATGCTGTGGCCATTGGCAGGCGCTGGGTCTGTGGTGCCCTTTGTGTGCTTGGAGGGCTTTCAGTATAGGTTCTTCACTGCTTAACCCATGGTTTGACTTTTGTGTAACATCAGCCACATCCCCACGGCAAACGGCCAAGATGCTGCAAGCATAAACCAGGTGGTTGGGGAGGAGGGTGTAAGAACATCCCCTTGTGCCCCTCCACCTGCAGCACACAAGCAGAGCCTGGGACAGGAACAGCATCCTGCGAGTGCAGTGAGCAACCTGCTCCTGGTCAAAGGCAGCAGCAGCAGCAACTGTGGCGAGCGAGCAGCAGGTTTGTCCATGGTGCAAGAGTTATTTTAATCCTGGTGACTCAGGGCTCACCATGACTCACCACAGAGCTTGGTCGTTGGGCTGGTTTGGAGATGCGTCAGGTTCCCCATGAAGGCCAAGGATGGTGTTTCGTGCCAGGCAACAACCTGACATGTTTTTTTTTTTTTTTTTGCAGCTGCCTAAACCTCTGCAAACACAGGCCCAGCAGCTGGGCGTAGCCACAGCACGGCAGGGCTTGGCACCGCAAGGTATGGCATGGCACAGCCTGGCACAGCATGTTGGGTCCTTGCCTGCTGCTGTCTTCATGTTGCACTGGGCTTTGCCTTCCACCCAGAGAGCTGCAAAGCAGAAAGCAGCCCTAAGGCACCCGTGGCTTGGGGAACTGCATTTCCCACCAGGGTCACACACACAGCATCACTCACCAGCTGCCTCCGGGCAGCCACAGCACAGGGACCACTCCACCACCAGTGTTTTATGGAAGAGTTTGGTTTAAAAGCATGATTTCTAAGAGGACAGAATTCCACACGGGTATTTAAAGGGTGTTTTGGCACCAGTCATTCATGCCTGGTCCCTGGGGAGCTGCTCACTTGCAGTGAAGCTCTTTGAGGGTCTGCTCTGAATCTCAGCAGGAGAGAAACTCATCGATTAGAGGCAATAAAATTCTCTGCTTGCGCTTGGCCCAGACTCTGCCCCAGGAATCAGATTCACGGCTGCCTAAGCAGGCCTGCAAACATTTCTTTTTTGGCAGCACTTCCCAACAACCAGCAAATCCTTACGGTTTCTTCTTGGCACCAACCGAAGCATTTTTGCAGTGATTGATTTTCTCTGTCGAGATTCGGAGAATGGCCCCCCCTCGTTTCTAGGAATCCCGGCGAGCACAGGGTGTTCCCTCGCGTGGGGCAACGCTGTGGGCAGGGCACCCCTGCCTGCACCCATCCTGGGGCACCCGGGGGATGCCCCTACCCGGCTGCAGACACAAGTCAGGTGGAGGGCAGGCGGGGAGGTCCCCTGTGTGTGGCACGGGTGATGGTGCCCTCTCCACGGGCAGTGGATGCCCTCTCCATGGGTGGTGTGTTTGTGCCTGACTCTAGGTGCCCCTAGGGACCCTCAGTTTCGTGGGTGCGGTGCCTCAGAGGGGATGGCAGATACCACACAGGAGGAACCTGCAGATACCCACGGGGAGGGTGACAGGTACCCATGGGGAGCAGCTGCAGGTAGCCACGAGGGGTTGGCAGGTACCCACGCGGGGCAGCAGCAGGTACCCCATGCCGCTGCATGCACTCCGCCGTCGCACCGCGGGGGCCGCACACGCAGCGAGCCCCCTCGTCTGTCTCCGTGCCGCTCAGCGGGGCCGTGCCGGGCCGATGCGACCCGAGCCGTGGGAGGCGGCGGAGGCGGCCCCGCGCTAAT
>VWZE01002670.1:328498-351677 GCA_013396675.1 Eubucco bourcierii | reverse complement strand
GCGACGAGGCTGGGCAGGGGCTGTCTGCCCTCAGCCCCGACAGCCTGGCGAAACTGGGCTGATGAGTTTCGCTGGCTGCATGTGGAGCTTCTGCGTCCCCGCTCCTGCAGTGGGGATATCCCCTTGACTTGGGAGCCCGAAAAGCTCCTGAGAAATGGTGAATTAGAAATCACAGTAAATTTTAAGCTGTTCTCCCTCACGTGCCCCTTCCCGAGGCTGAGCCTGAGCCTGCGTAGGCTGGTCGCATATCCCCCTGCGCCCTGTGGGGTGGCTCCATGCCGCAGGAGCTGAGGCAGCCAAGGAGTTAACTCACTCTTGCTCAATCGCAGCAAAGATTGTGGCTGTTCCCTTTGATTTCACCTAAAGGAACCGGGCTCATCAGCACTTGTTTTGGGGTCCTGGGCACCTGCTGGTGGTGCTGGACCAGCCCTGGGCATCCCGGTGCTCAGCTGATAGGGACGTAGTGTCACGGTGCAGGGTGACGAGCATGTGTGTCCCCTCCAGGCTCTGCTGATGGAGACCGCCGAGCTCAACCCCATCATTCGGGATGTCTACGCAGCTGCCAGCCGCGTCCAGCAAGCACCGGTCGCTGCCGCGGCGCGGAGGGGCAGCAGCTGCAGAGAGCTCATGGTCAAGCTGACGGAGGGGCAGTATGTGCTGTGCCGCTGGACAGATGGGCTCTATTACCTTGGAAAGATCAAAAGGGTAAGGTGGCTACCCAAGATGGTCAGCTGAGCATACAAGAGGGTATGGTGTGCATCTGAAAGGGTAACGTGGGCACCTGAAGCGTAGCTAGTGCCATTTGCTAGGTCAGCTTGCCGCTCAGAGTGGTATTGGTCAGGAAGCTGTTTTGGGTTGATGTATTACTTCCCAATCCCAGCTTCCCACAGCCTGGAGAGGCAGGGCTGATCACCAGGGCAAACAGGGAGATGCTGGGAATGGAGAGCAGATGCCCAGAGGTTTTCTCTCTCTCTCGCCACAGGTAAGCGGCTCCAAGCAGAGCTGCCTTGTCACGTTTGAGGACAACTCCAAGTACTGGGTCCTCTGGAAGGACATCCAGCATGGTGAGTGCTGCCTCATCTTCCCCATCACCATGCTGGGGTCCTTCCCAGCCCCACACTGACATGGTTGTGCCTTGTGCATCTCCAACTTTGCTACCCCTGTCCTGCAGCCGGTGTTCCTGGGGAGGAGCCCAAGTGCAACATCTGCCTGGGGAAGACATCAGGCCCCATGAATGAAATCCTCATCTGTGGGAAGTGTGGGCTGGGTGAGTGTGGGTGCATTCCCCCCAGGGTCTGCTGTGTTGCACCCCAGGGGTGAGGGTCTGGCCAGCCTGGTGATGCTAATGCTGAGCCATCCCGCAGGTTATCACCAGCAGTGCCACATCCCAGTGGCCAGTGGCCATGAGGGCCCTCTGGGGACACCATGGTTCTGCCGCCGCTGCATATTTGCCCTGGCCGTGCGGGTGAGTGGGGCTGCCCGGGCTTGATGGCTCCATGTGCTGCCCACCTTTGGCACAGCAGTGCAAGATGTGGCCCTCTGTGCTGACCTCCATCCCACTTGCTCCCACAGAAGGGGGGTGCCCTGAAGAAGGGAGCCATCGCCAAGACGCTGCAAGCTGTCAAGATGGTGCTGTCCTACAACCCTGACCTGCTGGAGTGGGACTCCCCACACCGGACCAACCAGCAGCAGTGTTACTGCTACTGCGGGGGGCCCGGCGAGTAAGCTCCTGCTTCCCACACGCCAGGAGGGTTGCTGTGATGATTTTGTGAGGAAAAACAGTCACAGAAAGAAGAAGGGATCTGGGTGGGGATTCCATCTCCCCAAGAAAGAAGTCCCCAGCTTGCAGGCACTGCTGTGGTGTTGGTGGCTTTGCTGTCCACGCTGCCTCTGCCATCAGGGTCTCACTGCTGGAGACATTGTGTGCATCCACCTCTGTGGCTGCAGAAAACACAAGTTAGGGCTAGACTTGCTCTCCTTGTTTCGGCATCTGTGCCTAGGAAGGGACCAGGGCAGTGGCTGCCACACTCTATCCAAGTTGTCCTCCACCTCCTCTCCCTCCCCAGGTGGTACCTGAAGATGCTGCAGTGCTACCGCTGCCGGCAGTGGTTCCATGAAGCCTGCACCCAGTGCCTCAGCGACCCCATGATGTTTGGAGACCGGTATGTCCCTTCTGGACTTAGCTGGGCTGGTGCTGGGTGTTGGAGCTGGCTTCTTGTGGGGGCCTCATGCAGATGCACCCCTAGTCTTTGTCTCCCAACATGGATCAGCTGCCCTGGGGGCAGGCAGGTAGCCTGGTCCTGCAGACCCCACTTCTGGCCATGCTGTCACTTGGCACCCAAAGCACTGTCCTCACCTTGACCCATCCCCAGGCCCTACGTGGCTGTGGGGATGACCTCCCCAGCACTCTCCCTCCCCACTCTGTTCCAGGTTCTATATGTTTTTCTGCTCCGTATGCAACCAGGGACCTGAATACATCAAGCGCCTGCCCTTGAGATGGTAAGAAATGGCCCTGGCTCCTTTGGGATGTGCCAGAGTGGTTGCAGGGTACTGGGCTGGCTGGTGCCTGGTGCTGCCAAGATGTTATCTTGAGAGCTGCGCTAGAGCTGGCTTTCAGCAGTGTGAGCTCCCAGAGCACCTTCTGCTCACTCCAGTCCAGCCCTGAGCTGTGGGCTTTGCTTGGCCATGGACCCTGGGCATGCAGCTCTGCCTGCCCTGCCCCACAAAACTTTTCCAGGGAAGCTGTTCCTCAGTATGCCCCAAACCTGCTGTTTGTCTGGGAGCCAAGGCAAACGTTTGCAAAAAGTGACTGGTGACAAGTCATCAAATTCTGTCATGAAATACAAGTTTGCAGTTGGTACCTTCTAGCTCTGCAAGCAGCTTCATAGAGTGCATTAACAGCAGCCCAGTTTTTGCCTGCTGGTCCCCTTGTGCTCAGCCATGTCAGACGTGTTAGTGGTGCTGGCAGGCTCCTGGGATGTGGCTGGCTCAGGGATGCTGCACTAAGCAGTGCAGCAGGCTGGAAGGAGAAGAAGAGAAATCCTGCAGGATATGTTTGCTTTGCTTTCATTTTCAGTCTTAAGTGCAATATCCCACCTGATAGATTGGGCTGCTAAAATAATCTGTGAGTAAGAGCTGTCCTGCTCCCATGCCTAACTGCTGCAGGAGCACATGGCTGGGGCTTACGAAAATACTGGAGGACTGGGCATTTGTCCTGGGAATGGCATGTTCCCCAGTGCCTTGGCTCAAGGGTCTCAGTGTTTAGAGTTCCAGCCAGGTCCAGGCAGCATCCTGCCCCTCCCCAAAGCTCAGGGGCTGCTGTCCTAGCTGTGACATGCCCTGGGATGTGTGTCCAGCCTGAGTTGTTTCCCTCATGGGATATGGGAAGTCATGACTTTCAGTGTGAAGGGTTTGGAAGGGTTTTGCTGGGGACTGTGCTCAAGCTGCACTGGTGGAGCAGAGCACCATGGTGAGTACTGTTCTGCTGTGCAGAGGGTGAGCTGCTACACTTTGCTCCTGCAGGGTGGATGTTGTCCATCTTGCCCTCTACAACCTGGGTGTACAGAGCAAGAAGAAGTACTTTGACTTTGAGGAGATCTTGGCCTTTGTGAACCACCACTGGGATCCACTGCAGCTTGGGAAGGTAAAAACATAGCCTGGGATGCGCTGGAGAGATGCCTGGGGACAGGGAGGCATTGGGGATTTAAATCACAGCCAACTGTCCTTGAAGCCTCCATTAGGAGGTCCCTGTGGCAGCCAAGCCTCCAGGGCTGGGGCAGGTTGGCTGGTTCAGGGTAGTAGATTGCAATGAAATGATTGGGCAGAGAGCTCTGTTCCTGTTTGGGTTGGCTTCTCTCAGTGATCACTGACCTCAAGCTGTGCCTGCACGTGGCTTGCTGGGAAAGGGTCAGAACTTTGGGAGTGCTGCTCACCATGGCCCAAGCTGGCTGCCCCTCTGCTGGTCCCAGGCAGGAGAGGAACTTTGAAACACATGCCTGGTATCTCTATGGGCAGAAGCACCTGGCCTGGGGTGTTTTCACCCACAGAGACATGTAGAAGCTCCTATGTGCTGTTCACCACCCCTGGGTTGGCATCAGAGTGGAGCATCCTCAGTGGGCAGCATTGGTGGTGGAGTGGTGGAGGAGCTGGGAAGCAGTGCCAGCCTTGGCATGGGGACATAGGCCTTGGGCAGAACTGAGGGACCTTCCCTGGGGCTGGGGCACAGCTGGGGCAGGTGGGGAAGTGAATGGCAGAAGGGAACATGCCTATGTGTTGGCAGTATCACAGTGCCAGTAGCCTCATGCTGATGAGCTTGGGCATCTCTGCCATGGGCGTCATTGGTGGCTCCTGTTCAAAATCATAGAATCATAGGACTGACAGGGACCTCAAGGATCACCCAGTTCCAATCCTGCTGCCGTGGGCAGGGACACTTCACACTAGATCAGGTTGCTCAGAGCCCCATCCAGCCTGGCCTTAAAAGACCTCCAGGGATGGAGCCTCCACCACCTGCCTGGGCAACCTGTGCCAGTGTCTCACCACACTCATGGTGAAGAACTTCTTCACCATGGGGAGGGACTTTTTAGGCTCTCAGGTAGTGACAGGACTAGGGGGAATGGAGCAAAGCTGGAGGTGGGGAGATTCAGACTGGACATGAGGAGGAGGTTCTTCAGCATGACGGTGGTGAGAGCCTGGAATGGGTTGCCCAGGGAGGTGGTTGAGGCCCTATCCCTGGAGTGTTTAAGGCCAGGCTGGATGAGGCCGTGGCCAGCCTGATCTAGGGTAGGGTGTCCCTAGGGGGCCTGGAACTGAGTGATCCTTGGGGTACCTTCCAACCCTGACTGATTCTATGATTCTAAGATTCTTCCTAACATCCAATCTGAGTGTACCACTTCCAGTGTTGCTCCAAGGTTAGTTTAACCTTCCCCTGTGCTGCGTCTCCTGCTGGTTGGGTGCCGGACAGGCTCCCTGCTGGTGCTGCAGCTGCCCGGAGGGCTAAGCCTGACGGGCGTGGGTACGGACGCGCTCCCCGCGGGGCGCTCGGAGGGTGCCGATGCCACACCTGGGTGGCGCTGGGCTCTGCTGTCCCTCGCTGCCTGATGTCAGGCAGCAGCCGGCTCCCGGAGTTCGAGTTCCCCCCTCTGTCGAGTTTCTGCATAACGGCAGCAGGCTGCCGGCCCTGCCTGCCGGCGCTGTCTCCCCTCAGCTGACAGGCACCCCCATCTCCGAGCGCGGCCCCCACCTGCTCAACGCCCTCAACAGCTACAAGAGCAGGTGAGCCCCCGGGCACGGTGGGGCGAGGGATGGGGGCACGGGATAGAATGCAGGATGCTGCTGTGCCCCAGCGCTCCAGCCTCGGCTGAGGACTGTTTCCTCCCCTCTGCTGCGCAGGTTTCTGTGCGGGAAGGAGATCAAAAAGAAGAAATGCATCTTTCGGCTGCGCATCCGTGTCCCCCCGAACCCCCCCAGCAAGGTGCTGCCAGAGAAAGCCCCTGGTGTGAGTGAGAGCAGCTCCTGTGAGCTGAAGAAGAAGGGTAAAAGCAAAGAGAGGTGAGCAGCCCGGTTCATCTGGGTACCCCCCCAACACCGCAGCACCCCATGCCCGCTCTCCCCGGGGGTGCCCTGCAGCCTCACCCCCGCTGTGCTTTGCAGCCAGCAGCAGAAGCGGCGAGTGGCGAAGCGCAAAAGGGCCAAGTTCCTGCTGGAGGATGCCATTCCCAGCGTGAGTCCTCAGCCCCTCCTCTGTGCCAACAGCCTGGCTCCTGGCCCCATACCTGGGGGAACACCCTATGAGGTTTCCCTGCTTCTGTAGGCAGGGAGAGCTCCTGTCCCCTGCCCTGTGCCACGCTGGCTTCCCAGGGGTTGGGGGGTCATGGGAAGGAGCGTGATGGCAGCTGGGCAGAGGCTGGCAGTGCCAGGGCTGTGGCAGCGCTGCTGGGCTCGGCAGGGATGAGTGAGTTTGTTTTTCGGGTGCAGAGTGACTTCACCTCAGCCTGGAGCACCAATCACCACCTGGCCAGCATCTTTGACTTCACACTGGATGAAATTCAGAGCCTGAAAAGGTCTGTGCAGCAGCCCTGAGGGTGGGTGGCAAGGGCTGGGGGGGGTGGTGGGGTTAAATGCCCCAGTGTGAAGGCAGGGCTAGGGAGGTGTGGGGAGTGTGCAGTGCCCCTTGTGCCAGGCTGGGGCTGACACTGCACACCCTTCCAGTGCCAGCTCAGGACAGACTTTCCTGTCGGATGTGGACTCCACAGATGCTGTCAGCACCTCAGGCTCAGCCACCACAAGCCTCTCCTACGAGTCCAGGTGAGGGTTGTGCCCCCTCACTCCCTTCTGGACGTGTCCTGGTGGCACGGCCGTGGGGGCAAGAGCTGCCCCTCTCCCCATGCAGCACCCTCATGTTCCACACTGGGGACCCTTTCCTCCCTGCCCCTCAAAACTGGCCGGTGGTTCCAAAGCAGCACTGCAGGGTGACAGCCATTTCTCCATGCTGAGCTCACCCACATTGGTTTGGACAGGCTGGGTCAATGGGCCAAGGCCAATGGGATGACATTTAACAAGGTCAAGTCCTACACTTGAGTCACAACAACCACATGAACACTCAGGTGTGGGGCAGAGTGGCTGGAAACTGCCCAGAGGAAAAGGACCTGGGGATGTTGCTTGACAGCTGGCTAAAGATGAGCCAAAAGTGAGCCAGAAGACCACCAGCATTCTGGCTGGGATCAGCCACAGTGTGGCCAGCAGTAGGGCAGGGATCATCCCCCTCCACTTGGCACTGATGAGACCACGTCTTGAGCAGTGGACTTAGTTTTGGGCCCTCGACTACAGGAAGAACATTTTGGTGTAAGGGTCTGGAGAACAGGTCTTGTGAGGAGTGACTGAGAGAATGGAGTTGTTTAGCCTGATTAAAGGGAGGCTGAGGGGAAGACCTTGTTCTCTACAACTCCCTGAATGAGACTGTAGCAAGGCGGGAGTCAGTTTCTTCTCCTCAGTAACAAGTGATAGGACAAGAGGGTTTCGGCCTCAAGTTTTGCCATGGAAGGTTTAGTTGCATATTAGGCAAATTTTCTCCCCTGAAAGGATTGTCAAGCCCTGGAACAGGCTGCCCAGGGCAGTGGTGGGGTCCCCATCGCTGGAGGGATTTGAAGCTGTGTAGATGTGGTGCTGAGTGCCATGGATTAGTGGTGACCTGGCAGTGCTGGGTTAATGGTTGGTCTTGATGATCTCAAAAGTCTCTTTCAACCAAAACAATTCCGTGAGTCTATGAATTCCTGGCATGCTCCCCCCAGGTTTTTAGGGCAGTGGGCACAGCCAACACTGTGGAGGGGATATCTTTTGCGTGCTACCCCCACTCCTTCTCTGTCCCTTCCCTTGCAGCCGCAGGACCATGGGCAGCCGCAAGCGCAAGCTGGCAGTGCCAGTCTACACCTCGTCGGGGGCCAAGAGGAGTGGCAGGGAGGCAGGTGGGTGCCTGGCTGTGGGCACTTCTGAAAGCAGCGAGGTGGCCTGTGGACCTGACCACCCAGACAATGGCATTGACAGCCACACCTTCGAGAGCATCAGCGAGGATGACTCCTCACTCTCCCACCTCAAGTCCTCCATCAGCAGCTACTTCGGGGCGGCAGGCAGGCTGGTCTGTGGTGAGAAGTACCAGGTGCTGGCACGGCGGGTGACACTGGAGGGGAAGGTGCAGTACCTGGTGGAGTGGGAGGGCACAACCCCCTACTGAGCCCCGACAGCTCCTCAGCCTCTCTTGGAGCCCAACCAGAGGAAATTGGGATGATGAGGAAACCCTCGCCCTGAAGCAGAGGAGTGCTGGGACCCTTCCACGCTGGGGGGGTCCTAGCCAGGACCAGCTGCCCAGGAACAGCCATGGGTTGAACCAGTGCCTGAGCTGGTGGCATGAATGGTGCTGCCCAGGGGGCTACCCACAGCCTTGCTGCTGCACCTCCTGGTTTGTACAGTTGCTGGTTTATCGGCCATGTGCATGCAAAGTGCCTGGCACAGCTGCGCGTTCCTGACAACCGACAGCCCAGCGTGAGGCACCACCATGGTGCTGCAAGGAGCAGTCAGCAGGTCTGGCCTTTCCCCAGCATGGCTGGGAACCTCCTGGGGAAGCCCCTTTGTGGGGTAACCCCCAACCTGCTTATGCAGATGGACATTGTGCTGGTGCCTGGCACACCTTGACTTACTGCCACATCCAAGCCTTACCAAGCAGATCTGAGGGAGCCCTGCTGAGAAGCAAAAGGCACCTCCCTCACCAGTGCCTTCACAGCCCAGCCCTGTGCCCCGGGGAAACGGTGGGCAACTGTCTCTAGAGCTAGCATGTGGGGGGTTCCTCCTCCTAAACACAGTCATTAAAGGAATGTGGCTTGTTTAAAATGAGAGGAAAGTGCCCCCTAAGCAGCCCACGGCTGGCTGACATGCATGGCTGGTGGGCAGATGTACATGGTTGCTCTTGTCCCATGACCTGGACTGCAAGCGCTGATGCTTCATTTCTCTGTTCTTCTGACAATCAGTCTTGGAAGGGCTTGGCCAAAAGATATGCCCTTGCCTTAAAGCCACCACGGGCACCTCACAGACTGGAGCCCGAGGCCTTTGTTCCCACAGGAGTCTTCATCCTGAATTTGCCAAACAAGCAGAGAAACCAAAAAGGCCAAAGAGGACAGAGGGGCGTGCAGGGAGGGGGCTGTACCAGGATCCATGTGGCCACCCCCAGGCCCTCACGGCTGTGCCTTACTGGAGAGTGGCCACACTTGGTTAGCGGCGTAGTGTCAATGCTGGTGAGCACAGGCGGTCAGTAGGGCTGCAGAGGAGAAGCAGCAGCCCCTTTATCTGAAGCAATACTGCCAGGCTGCTCAGGAGCAAAGCTGGCACCTTTTAAAAACAGATTCTAATATCAGACAGATTGGTTAGGTTATTTTCTAAGTGAGATATATATATATATATTTTTAATGTTGTCCTGTTCATCTCTCCCCTGTCACCACCGTGGCTGTTGGGTGGATGATGCTTGGAGGTTTGCGTGGTCCTGCTGTCAACCCACCCTGTCTCTACAGCCCCATCAATTCATGTGTGTGCCTGTGGGCTCTGCTGACTGGATGGTGAACTGAAAAAGTTGTTTTGTCAGAAAAGTGCTTCAAAAGATTCATTGGTGCAGTCAGCACGAGGGAGCAGGTGACACTTGCAAACCAGAGGCCAAACTCCTCAAAAATAAACTTCTGCTTCAGCTACTGCTGCAGTAATGTAGTGGGACAGCCACGAAGGGAGGCTTGCAGCTGTTTTAATTCATCCAGCAGGCACCAGGTTTTTGTGTGGCTGCGAAATGACAATGTTTCATGGAGGGCCATGGTGCAGGGCAGCAGCCTCCCTGCAGCCCTGGGACATCCCTTCATGGTTTGAGACATGTGTGAGCTGCTTCAGTATCATACTGGGAAGTTGAATATTTGACTCAGCAGGTAAAAATGTTTTAACTCCTTTCTGATGAGTTGCCTGGCGGTGTGCTTGGTGGAGAAGCTGTTGGACACTTGTGTAGGGTGAGGTCTGGGAGAGGAGGTTCAATCTAGCTCCAACCATGAGATGGTTTGAGCTGAGCCAAGCCAAATGTGCCTTGGGGAGAGGTGCTTGGCACCCTCAGGGTCTGCATCTTGGCTCGTCTGGAGGCAACCACGTCCACAGAGTTCCTGTCCTTTTGGGAGATGTGCTGTCAGCACCTCCCATCCCTGGCAGGGCAAGGGAGCAGCTCCTGCAGCCAGCATGTCACTCCCAGTTCTGCCTTGGATCACTTCAAGTGATCACTTCAAGATCACCAAAGGATCACTTCAAGTATTTCCCCTTCATGAATGCCAGTGAAGCCCTTGTCTGAGTTGCTGCCTGGGGGCTGCCAAGAGCCTGCCAGGGCCAAGAGGGATTATTCCCATGGGATGTGCCAAAGGACACTGCACTTGTGGGAGCACCCACTACATATGGTCCCTGATCCTCACCTCTCCTCTGTTCCTCCTTCTATCCTCCTGGCCTCTTGCAGAGAATTGAATGTGGAGCCTTTACAAGGGTTTTGGTGGCAGAGTCTATTTTGCATTAGCTGTAACGGATGCTGTAACGACTGTGCACCTTCTGAAGATGTATGGATTCAGGTTGCTGCTTGTAATAACCAACTCTTGTTATCCCCAAGTTGTAATTAATGCCTGATGTACAATTAAAAAGGTGGTGGTTTTGGTTTTTTTACCATCACTGATTCTTTCTAGTGCCAGGATTATTGACTCTGCCATGATGGTCACTTCTCACAGGTGAATAGTGACAGAACAAGAGGCAATGGCCTCAGTCTGTGACTGGGTAGGTTTAGACTAGATATTAGGGGAAAAAATGTTCACAGCAAGAGTAGTCAGGCTTTGGAATGGACTGCCCAGGGAGGTGGTTGAGTCACCAGCCCTGGATGTGTTTAAAAGTCCTTTGGATGTGGTGCTTGGGGCTATGGTTTAAGGTGATCCTTGCAGAGTAGGGTTGTCTGTTGGACTTGGTGATGATGAAGGTCTTTTCCAACCTGGATGTTTTCTGTGTGATTCTGTGATAATGCAGCTGGTCCTGTTGGGTTGTGCTGCATGCCAGGGTGCTCAGAGTGCCCTTGGCCAGAGAGATGCTGCTGTGAAACCTAAGAAGAGCAGAAGGATGCAAAAGGCTGAGTGAGTGCAGCCCAGTGGGGTGCAGGGGCAGTGAGGGACAGAGACAGCCCTTGGAGCGATGGGTTGTGTAGACAGGACACACAGGACACTGATGAGATCCCAAATGACTCTGGTCCGCTTAATCTTACCCTAAAGGTTGCACATGGCACAACATTGCCCTGGCAGGGCTCAACAAAGCTTTGGGTGAGGTGCAGACCTAGCCTGGGGGTGCTGCTGCTCACTGAATGTGCTCTGTACCTTTTTGCCAATGTGCTTACCCCTTGCACACTGTTTCTTTGGCTTGAGCACTGAAATGTTTCCTGCTCCCAGAGCTCAGGCCGTTCTCCCTTCTCTTTCCTGTCCCTGTGAGCCCTCTGCTGGCATGGGGCCACACAAGCCCAGGGGCACAGCTCTCAATGCCTGCAAAATGCCCTGCACCACTTCTCCAAGATCCTGAGATGAGCAGGTGGAAGGCAGCAGAGCAGTGGTCAGTGCTGGGCTGGCTAGAGTTGCTGCAAACCCTTGACGAACCCTTCCTTCTGCCCAGCTCACTGCAGACACTGTGCCCACAAGCTGCAACACGTGAGCCTGCCCAGGTAGGAACGCTCCTGTTTATTGCCTTCCCAGTCACATAAATAGCTCTGTAGTAGTCCATAACTTATATCCCATTAGACTATTAACAGGAGCATCTTTTTACAAGGTTAAGCCATGGCTCAGGTGTGGGTAGGGGATGCAGGGCTGGGATGATGCCCTGCAGCTGGGCGATGTCCTGCTCCCACTGGCACTTGGTTTCCCTGAACTGGCACAGGACATTGCCCAGGTCAGCCTGGCTGGGCAGGCAGGGAAGGGTCATGTGCTGCTTGCAGCTCCTGGTAAATGCTTGTGCTGTCTGCTTCAGTTTGCTCTTTCCCTGGGGTTTGTAAGGCTCGGAGCAGCACACAGCATGACAGCAGGAGAGGGCGTGAGCCAGAGCATCGCAGGGTGCCAGCCACATCCTGCAGCCTCCGGGTAGGGGAAGCAGGAGGCGAAGCAGAGCAGGATGCTGTGACAGCTGCTGCGAGGGAGCCGGGGGCCAGGCAGGGCTTCGAGTGCTGGGATGCACAGTGCTGGAGGGGTTGCCAGGGGCTGCCAGGCCACGGCTACCAGCTGGCATTTGCTGCTGGTGGCCTGAGACAACCCCGAAATGCTGCAGTGTGCTGAGACGACTATCTCTGTGTACGTCCATCCACAATGCTGCCACAGCCCTCGGTGCATGTAGCTCTTCCCCACTTCAGTCTCCAGTACCTCTATGCTGCTCGGTGCCCCCTGGAGCACAGGATCAAGCCAAGGAGGGGACGTTTTGGTTGCAAATAAAAGTTCCCAAGCTGCCGTTATAGCAAATCCATGAAGACAGAAGCTGCCTCCTGTCGTGTGCCTACCTCCTGCCTGCACAGGGACCCCAGCATGGCTCAGCACCTGCTGTGCCCAACGGTGAGAAGCTTTCTGTGCTTTTTCACTCAGTCCCGTGGGACACTTTCCTCTATCCATTTGAGGTAGAGAGGGTTTCCTTGGTCAATAGGCAGGCTGATGATTTCAGGGATTTCAAAGGGATGGATGGATCTAAAGTGGAAACAGATGCAGAGGGGCAGTGTCACTGACAGCCTGGGAGCAGAACAGACCCACTCCTGCTGCAGCACAGGAAGCAGAGCTCCCTGCTCCCTCCTTGCCCCACGCTCTCTGCTGACTTCAAAGCACCCACATCTTCTTCTTGTCATGTAAGAATTTTGCTTTGAGTTTGGGGCTTACCACAGCCAGCAGCTGACTGCCAGGAGCCCTGTCCCAAAGCTGCCTGTGTTCACCACCCAGAGCTTGGGAAATGCAGGAAATCCTGGCAGAAGGCAGCCAGGGAATAACTTGCATTGGGAGGAGAATCCCTCCTTGTCTCCAGTATGAAGGGACTGGTTGAAGCCCAACAGTTGATATTCCTGCCAGCTTGGGGTGGGTTTTTTTTTGGGGGTTTTTTTTGTTTGTTTGTTTTTTAATGTACTCATGCAGTGTTTGGGGTTTGTGGCTTATAAGATAGCTCAGGAGCATTTAAACCCTCTGAGGCTCCAGACTCTCAGAGCCTGAGCAGGAGATGGCAGCAAACTTCAGACAGGAATCACAGTTCTCCTCGGAGCCAAAGCCTCACCTGACATAGTTGGACAGTTCACCAATTTTGGATGTCCTGGTTTTCACTAACTGTAGAGAGCAAAAAACAAACCAAAACAAAAGCCAGGTGAGAAGTGAAGGGGAGGGAGCAATCCTGCATGCCCAGTTCCACTGCACACATCCAACATGGCCAGCACTGTGACTGGAGCTCTTCCTGGGCTCTTCCCTGGGGATGTCCCTCTGTGGTGACAGGATGAGAGGTCAAGCTGGGCTGCCATCCCCCAGCCACCACTATCATGCTCACAAGGTGGGTGTTTGGGGTCCTTGGGTACTCTCTCAAATCCTGGCCAGGTTGGTGCCACCTTCCCCAGACCACCCTGCAGTCTCTTTTGTCTAGGGCTGTCTGGGATGGAGGAATCGATTTCCATGGCATGAGGAATTGTCACTTACCAGCAGTATTTCAGTGGACTCTTCCAGTTCCCCTTTCCAGAAATACCTAGATTGGAAAGGAAAGAAGCATCAGCAAACACAGCTGATTCCTCTGCAGGGGAATAGTTTCCCTGCTTGGTGCTTTCTGCACATGACTTTACAAAGTGCTGCTCACGAGGCATCACTGTGTCTGCTGTGCACATGACTGAGAAGCCTGGATTTACAGACCAGAGCCTCCTTGGCTGTGCCAGCCCAGGGGTGAATGGAAGGGCAAAGGAGCTGGGACTGGGGTGGCCATGGAGGGCTGCGTGGTGGTGGTCCTGCTCTTGAAAGCGGCTGGGAGACAGCGCCTGAAGGGACTGCAGTTGGGAAGCTGAGCATGGCAGCATCACTTTCCTCCTCTCTTTTCCTGCAGGAGAGGAGACACACCTGTCATGAGTCAGAGATGACCTTTCAAAATTCTTCTGTTGACAGAAGGCCATTGTGATTTCAGCTCCACACTGGGGTCCTGCACAAGGAGCATTTGGAAGTTGTGCAGTGTCTCCTGAGCAGGACATGGAGGAGGACCCAGCTGAAGTAGGCAGGCTGGACATAGGCAACTCAGCTCCAGCCTCCAGGGAGCAAAGTACAAGGGGAAGAAGAGTTTTACTGGATTTGCCCTGTTTCAGCAGCCTCAATTGGGCTATGGGAGAGTGTGGATGAGGGGAGCAGTGTGAGGAACCCCTCTTGTGGGAAGGCTGTGGTGTGGGCACTCATTCCCCTCCACAGTGCGTCCAGCCAGGGTGCTCCTGTGAGCAAACGGCTGTTGTGAGCCTTTGTTCTTCAACCACTACAAGAAGTGCATCCTTTGGGATACCTGAGGATACCTACAGAGCATGGCTGGTTGTATTGCAAGGTCAAAGGCACTGTTCTTCCTTCCTGAAAATGCTTCTGGTCCCTATTTTACGTTCCTTTTAGTTCCTTTAAAAGCATGTGCCATGTCCTCAGGACCACAGATCGCTTTGCTCTTTGCTAGATTTCCTTGCAGCCAAGTAACCAAGATATAGATGGTCCCCTCTGGCAGTCAGAGCATCTGCACTCCTTAACAGGCTTAGCGCACTTTGTGTGGTCCTCCTCTGCCATCTGCAACCACAAACAGACCCAGCAGCCTTCTGGAAACTGCCTCCCCTCCTCAGGGATGTGTAGTATACATCTCCTGCTTTCCCCACTGGGCAACCTGCATTTGCCTCCTGACTATTTGGGAATATTGAGCCCAACTTACAAGGTCGAGCTCTTTGGCAGGATGTTGACACAGGCAGCCAGCTTCTTATCCATGATGGCCCTGGGTGAGACAGGAGGTGAGTTAGTGCTTGTGCCCAGCTTGCTGCAGGTCAGTGCTTGCTCCCAGCCATGGGGACATTCCCCCATGCTGTCCCTGACTGCCAGCACCACCTTTGACATTGGAGATGTGGGATTTGGGTTAATTATTACCCTGGGAAAACAGAGGCAGGAGTGACCTCCAGCTGGAGCTGCTCAGCTCAGGTCCTCTTGGTAGGGCTCTGGGACCCTCCTGGCCATGGAGGGAGGCTGAGGGTTGCTCCTGGCCAAAGGACCTGTGCCTCACATGATGCAAGTACTATGCTCAGCATTAGCCCTGTGCCCATTTTGCCACAAGGACACCAGGGCAAGGTTTGAACCTTGGGGCCCCAAGAACAGAGCCTGGGATGAACATTAAGGGATTTGTCTCCCAGTCCTGTATTTATGCTGTCAAACTGTGCCTCTTCCTTGCACAGCAGACTAAAGGTGGATCTTACTCAACAACATCAAGGTTTTTCTACCCAAAATGTCCTAGAAATCTGAAGCCCAAATAAATTCTTTCTCTCAGGCTTCCTCCTCTACTTGTGGGCTGATTTGTTATTGCAGAGCTGCTTGGGTCTGCTAGCAGAAGTGATATTTAAGTGATTAAGGACTACTGAAGCAATCTCAGGGTGGATCTTTAGAAGACCCAGGTCAAATGTTTTATTTTCTGACCACAGCAATGTCTGGGCCCTTGTGCTGGTGCCAGTCCTGTCCTTCTCACAGGCAGCTCTGTTAGAGGTGCTGCACTGCTGACTTCACTTTTGGGCTTCTTTAACACTGGCCTTGCTGGACACAAAAAGACACAATGAGCTGTAAAAATGTGGCAAAACTGATGGCTGCCTCATGTGCCCCTGAAGATGAGCAGGAGGGGCAGAAGAAGTTCCTCCTCCATAGCTCTGACTTGAAAACACCCTGGGCAAAGGGAGAGCGTGCAGCTGCACCGTGCCTTGAGATCTGGCCTCTGCTCCGTAGGGAAAGCTGAATGTGCATGAGCCCCTTTGCATGCTTTCATTACCAGCCCTACTTCCTTTCCCTGCTTGTGAAGGTTTAGACCTTGCAACTACGAGGGCAAGGCAAAGGTGTTCTCGTGGGAATGCACAGGCTCTGCTGCAGGGCAGGGAGGAATTGGGAGCAGCCCTCCCCGGGAGGAAACCAGCTATTCCTAGGAGGTAAGCAGCCCTCCCCGAGAGGAAACCAGCCCTCCCCAGGAGGTAAGCAGCCCTTCCCTGTGACCATACACCACCTTGCCACTCCGGCAGAGTGCCTGGACTAACACATGGGATCAGGTTCGTTGTTTAAGCACAGAGAGGTGACAGAGGACTTCTCTCTGCTGATGGCTCAGAGGGATCACGGTCTGGGAGAACAACCGTCCGCGGCGGCTGGGGGCTGTATGCTCTCACCACGTGTAGCCAGTTCTAAGCATTTAATGCTTGGAGAGCATCTTGAGTTAATCTGTAGAGCAGCAAGCAGAGAGAGCCCTGCTGCGTTTGTCGTGTAAAGCACATGGCACAAATCATGCTGGGTTTGCTGCCTGCGACTTCCAAGTCACTTGCAACCTTTTGATTTGGGTGAATACCTCCTAATTGCTTCTGCTCTGTCTCAGTAAGCTGTGACCCTAACTGAGATCCTGAACTTTGTTCCTGCAAGCTGAGCGGAAACAAGCAGGCACCCTGGGAACGGGGAACACTGTAAGAAGCTGAATGTGATCTGTGGAAAACATCTGCATAATTCATAATATCTTTGGGCTGAGCACTTCACGTGTGCTGCTTTGTCCCTGCCTCATAACAGGCTCTGGATTAAGACAGATGAAATATTAATAAGCAGAAAGGCAAAGGAAATGATCTGCAGAAATCCAAGGCAGAAGTGGGGGCTAACAGGCTGCTTGGGTGTTAGGTAAGTGATGTGACAGGCAGTGGCCACATCATCCAGCCCAAAGGGGTCAACTCCTCACAGCAGGCCCAGGGAAAAGGCTGAATCTCCTTCGTGGGCTTGGAGGTTTCCTCTGAAGATTTCAAGCTAGCATTAATCCGGATAAACTGGCTAAGAACTGAAACAATAAGCAAGCCAGACCCTGAGTTCTACCTGCAGCTAATCTGCTTCCACAAACTTAAATCTCTTTCTTGTTAAAAGCAGTGAAAAAATCTCCCTGCAGAGTGATCCATCAGAGTAAGTGCTCCACTGAGCAATGGAAAGGAAGAGTGATCACGACAGCAGAGGAAAAAGTTGTGTGGGAAAATGGCTATAGAAGCACTGTGCCATCCTTCTGCACCCCTGACTCATTCGTTTGAATTCTAGAACAAAAGAATAATTACTCCAGCAGTAAAAAAGAAAGACCAAATAACCAAGGTACAAATATCTTAGCACTGGAGAATGATTTATTTCCTCTCCCTTCCCCGCAAGATTAAGCAATAAGCAGTGGAGAACATTTGCAGAGCTGTTAAGATGCAGCATTTTCAGCAACTGAGGCTCTTTTCACCAGCCACATAGTTACTCCTTTCTTCATGAGACATCGAGCAGGGCAGATATTATTCTGTTTGAATTTCTTCATACAGTTGCAGCATTTAAGGTGACACAAAATCCCTTTCAGCAGTCTGTCAGTTCCTGAAGGACTGTTTGGGAATGCTGTGCAGGAGACTGGGAGAGTTTCTGGCAAGATGCAGGGTAGCAGGGAAAACACCACAGGAGGTGTTGCAGGAAACTTAATGGTCCATCATAAACATTTTCCCAGTCAACATGGTTTCAGTGCTTTGAACAAATCATCTATTGAGTCAGGGACTGGAAGGTCTGTGAAAAAAACCCTCTGCATGCAAAACATCTCACATATTAACAGAGGAAAAGTAATCAGGGTAAGACCCTCATTCACTGCAGCTTGTCTGATGAGAAAACTGCAGGGTTCCAGGTGGTACCTCACGAGTGCCTGCTCTGTTTGCTGTGGACCACTTTGGTCTTTTATTCATTTTCAAGGTAGTCTACTGTGCTTTGTCCCTCACCATAAATATTTCTCCTGGAATTTGTTACCTATATCATTCTAGAGAAGAAGGAAGGCTGTGGTGGATCAGAAAACATCCAAAACCCCAGAGATTTAGGGCTGTGTCTTTAAAATGGGTCTTGAAAACAAAAGGCAGTAGAACGAAATGAGAATTGGCTTGATGTTACCATGGCATTGATTTCTGAGGCAATTGTCAGCTTTCTTTTAGAATGCACAGCTCTTGGCAAGTGGATATGTGGTACAGAGAGAGAGAGAGAAAGGGAGTGTAAGAGGAAAGGAGCACAGTTTGGGTTAGACGTGCAAAGTACAGAGAAGTACAGAGCCTCTCGAGGGACTAGGGGAAGCTTTATTGCACTAAAAAGCTGCTGTTGAAGAGTTCAAGCAGACAAGCAAGGAAAGCATCTCGGTACCTTGCAATATCCTTGGCAATCTGCTCGTTGAGACAGTTGATGAAGGCGATGGAGTGGGTCCCAGAGATGTAGCTGCCGGTGACGGCAGAGTGTAGCTGAAGAGCGAGACTCTTCAGCACTGGGTACATCAGCAGGGACAGAATCACCACCTCGGATGCAAAATATGAGAGCTATGATTTTAGGTGAAATACTGAATTCTGTAAAACTAAGCATTGACATCACCTGTGGCTCAGGAGAAGTCTCCAGTCTCCACTCAGCACCACAGTGCTGCTGGTTGTAATTGAAGTGAAAGCCTGCTCTGAGGGACACTCATTGCCCTGCACTCCAGTGCCAAGGGCTCGGGGCAGGAAAGAGGTAGTTTGTGAGGCTGTATTAGCCCAGAGACACCTAGACCTCTGCTGTGGGAGGTCACAGCTCAGACTAATGGGGGTTACAGACCCTACCACATGGCCTCAGCAACCAGGACTGGTGTTCTGTAGCAGAAGGAGGAAGGCAACTCTTTGGCTGTCTCTGTTAAAATGCGTTTCTGTTGCAAAAAGGAGCCAGAAGGGAACCACCAGGCATGACTCCCACACCAAGCATATCCTTCCTGCTGAGGACACATCCTGCAGCCATCCTTCAGCTGTGTGCCCTTGGTGAGGCATGCCCACTGCTCTGGGAAATGGTGGGGACAGGACCATCCACCTCCCTGGGAAAGTGGAAAGGAGGGGAGAGTCATGACAGGCAGGGGTAGGGATCTGGCCAAGTGGAACAGATTTGGGCTGGAGCCTGAGGTAGGAGCAAAGTCCAGGAAATCCTGGAGCTGTGCTGGGAGCTGGAGAGCTTTCATCCTGTCCTGTCAGCCCAGGACAATTACTGTCTTCTGCTAACAGATGTTGCACAGCCCACCCAGGCTCTGATACAGACTCGCACAGCAAACAAGGAAGGGTAAGATCTAAATGCAAAGTTTAAGTTAATTTCATCTTAATGATCTGATACTAGCAGGACAGTGAAATTGGAACCTTTGGGGCACAGCAATCCTCAAGGACACAAGCCAGACCTGCAGAGCTGTCTGCACAAAATAGAACTCTCTGCCCGTGGACTGGCACAGCAGCAGCAACAAGTTGGTTTTGCTGTACATTAGATGCTCTTCCCAGCAAGCTGCTTGGCTGCTCTTTGTACTCAGATGCCACAAACACAGTCATGTAAAAATACATCATTATCTCAGTGGGGATGCTGATGTGCTGGGAAGGTTAATTTGTGTGTGCTGAGTAACAGGGGAAGGATGGTGCCCACAGCCAGGGCTGCAGAGCTCGCTCCCTCGGCACAGCTGCTCTGCCCTTTGTCTTTTGTCTTGCTTTTGAAACAAACAGCATCTGGCCCTTAGTCAGTGGCAGTGATTGGGGGAAAAAAAAAGCTAAAAGCTTTAAAGGCTATGATTCTTCCCCCACACCAGTTCCACCTTCCTTTGTCCTCTGAAAAACCTCTCATTATAAAGCCAGTGTCAGATATTTTGTGTGTTTGTTTTCAAAAAGACTGAATTAAAACAAATCCTCTCTTGTCACCACAACGCCAGGACCTCCTTTCTGCTTGGAAAATGACTGATGTGCTTTATTAGCTGTCTCCTCTCTCTCAATCCCTTTGAGGAAATCTTCTTTCATAGAATCATAGAATCAATCAGGGTTGGAAGGGACCACAAGGAGCATCCAGTTTCAACCCTCCTGCCATGGGCAGGGACACCTCACACTAGATCAGGCTGTCCAGAGCCTCATCCAGCCTGGCCTTAAACACCTCTGGGGATGAGGCTTCCACCACCTCCCTGGGCAACCCATTCCAGGCTCTCACCACCCTCATGGTGAAGAACTTCTTTCTAACATCCAGTCTGAATCTACCCATTTCTAGCTTTGTTCTTTGTTCCTTACATTAATTTTTAGGTCTTTTGTGCCCAATTTTTTCCCCCCACATTAAGCCACTTAACAAATATTATGCAGCTACTTGGGTAGTTGCAATCCAAATAGAGATATGCTGCTGGATCTTTCTTTTTTTTTTTTTTTTTTTTTTTTTTTTTCTTTTCCAGATTGGAAGGCAATCATGTTGCCTGCTCACGAAAAAAATCATCAGCCTGTTCAGCATGGTGATCATTAATCTTCTTGGAAGATGTATATGCATGAGATGAGGAAATCCCCACAAACATTTGTGCCTAAATATCAGTCCAAGAGTGATAACTCTCTTGTTTTTTTGGGGTGTTTCCCCTCGACCCCCCCTTTTTTTTCTGAAAGACAAATTCTCCCCACTCCCTTTTTCTTCTCTTCTCTTCTCTTCTCTTCTCTTCTCTTCTCTTCTCTTCTCTTCTCTTCTCTTCTCTTCTCTTCTCTTCTCTTCTCTTCTCTTCTCTTCTCTCCTCTCCTCTCCTTTTCTTCCCTTTCCTTCACTTTCCTTATTTTATTTAATTTTATTCTATTTTATTTTATTCTTCTTTTCACTTTATTTTCTTCCCTTTTCTTCACTTTCCTTCATTTTATTTTTTCTTTTCTCATTTCTTTTCTTCCCTTTTCTTTTTTTTCTTCTTTTCTATTTTCTTTTAATTTTTTCTTTTCTTTTTTTCCCCACCCCAGAATAATTGTATTTGCAAAAATGGAGAAGTGAAGGAGTGAAAGTTCAGGCTTCCTACCTGATAAACTGAATAAACTCGACTGACAAAATGTTGAGGTGAACAAAACTGAAAAACTTGCTGAGAGGCTCAGCAAAATGGATAGCTGAGCTCAGAGACAGGAAGATTTCTAATGCAAGCTTCGTTTTGGCTTTGGTGAACTAAAACCAGCTTCAGAGTTTAAAATTACCATGTTAGGTCTTTTGATGAGGTTCTAAAAAAAAACCAAAACACCAAAAACCAACAAACAACAAAAAACCAACACCCAAACCAAACAGAACTTGTGGCAATCTCGAGTGTGCAGTGAGCTTCTTCAGCGCAAGTGGAAAAAGAAATCCCCTAAGAGATTTGCTTTGCTCTCTGCACAGGCTGCCAGCACAATGCTCCTGCAGGAGCTTTCCCTTGGCTCTTTTTTTTTTCTTTCTTTTTTTTTTTTTTTTTTTTTTTTTTTTTTTTTTTTTTAACTTGCAGAAGTTCCCTTATAAAGGTATCAGCGGAAGCATTTCCACGGCGGCTTCAGTTGGCACACGCCCTGCTCCCCAGCACGCTGGTGCCCCGTGTCCCCCCCATGCCAAGCATAGAACCAGCCCTGGCAGCGCTGGAAGGCTCCCACTTACCAGCAGCAAGGTGCCACGGCCCGGCCGAGGGCAGCTCTGGGCAGCGGGCAGCGCCGGGCAGCGCTGGCTCAGCCATTCCATCTCCCCAGCCGGGCGAGAGGCTGCGTCCCGTCCGTCCCTCCACCTGCTCTGCCCAGAGCTGGAAGGCTGCCTGGGAAGGCTGCCCACAAGGAGCACTAACTCCTCCTCCTCTTCCTCCCTGGCTGCCTGCAGCCTGGTACCCGCCTGCTTGCCCCAGCATGGGGCTGAAGCATGGGTCCACGAGGCAGCATGATGTCCCCACAGCAATCCTGCTCCCCATGGACCCTCCTCTGCCCTCCCTGCCACCCCAAGCCCCAGCACTCAGCCCCTCTGCCTGCCTACAGCAGATCCGTGTGCAGCCAGCCCCAGAAGTGGGGACAAACAAATCCCTTAGTAGTATTGGTGCTGTTATCAAACCCATGCACCAACAGCTGCTGGAGAAACCTCTGCTTTCAGTGTCAGCACTGGGGTGCACTGTAGCCCTTCCAGTCCTTCCCTTCCCAGGTGCCCCTGAGGCACTTGGTGATGTCATTTGGAACGTTTTGCCTTAATTTTTCCATCTAGGAAATAATAATTTTCTCAGATTTAATATTCTTGTGGCTCCACTCTTTGGGTAGAAGCTACTAGAAAGCTGCTAAGCCATTTTGTGTTGTTTGGACCCAAAATGCTCCTGTAAGAAATGCAGTGCAGAGGCCAGCGAGCTGGTCTGTCTCATCCTGTAACTTTATTATTCTTGTCACTTCTCATAAGCTCTCAGGAAAAGACATCTATTGTCAGCCTACAGAGCTATTCCTTTGCTGGTGTTCAGATGAGTGCCTGATGGCTGCAACCCTGTGCCCTGTCCCAGCTGGCAATGTAAGTGGCTGAAGATGTCCTGCCTGCTTGGAGGCCTTGGACAGGAATTAAAACACCCCTGAGCTCTGCAGAATGGTGACAGCCGTTAATTTGTTACACTCAGGTCTCTTCCCTGTTGTTCATGGGCTAGAAAATTACATTTTCCACTGCTGCTGCTGCGAAGCAAACTGCGTTGCTTTCTTGCAGCATACCTCGCTGCGTCCTGGACTGAGCTGTCCCCGACACTGTGAGCGGAGATAAGCAGCAAAACAAGGGGAGCTCCCAGCACTCCAGCCTCCTCCCAGCCGGTGGGACTCACCCCAGTGTCGTCCCTAATAAAAGCCAACGCACACATTGAGCTGTTTGTCTTTGTTCTGCAGAGCATGGCGCTGGGCATCTACCACCGCGGCCAGGCACACAGCACTAGTGTCAACGCAGACACTCCGTTGGTCGTCACAGTCCCCTGCCCATCCTACAACATACGAGTGTGTGCTACCCAACGATTTTAAGGAGGCCTGGGGTGGTTCCCTAATTAGTGAGCTCGTTTTTACGTTAGGAGTAACGTATTTAGCATTTTAATTGCCCGAGGTTACTCTAGAATGCACTTTTGGCTCCTCTTTGCTCCAGAAGTTTTCCGCATTTTGTGATCTGGTGTCTAAGTGGGCAGCAGCACCACACATAACGCACAGCGGTTGAGGGTTAGGTGCTCTCTGTGATGCCTCTACCGTATTTTTAGCCTTGTTCATTCACCGTCCCCGGAGTGCAGCTGTCAGGGGTGAATCCCCGCCTCACACGTGTGACAACGCCCTGTCCTTCCAGGCCCTGTTCTCTAGGGTCCAGCGAGTGTCCGCTGCCTGTGGGCGCCGGCAGACTCGCTCGGACTCTGCCGGCTGAGATCTTTCCCTCCCCAGCTGCCCACACCACCGTTGCTCTCCGAACCGGGCGGCGCCCGACACCCAGCCAAGACCTTCGCGGTAACCTCCGCTATAGACCCACCGCCCAATCAGACGGTGAAGGGGGCGGAGCCAATGGGAGGGCGGGGCGCGGCCGCCATTTTGTTAGCGGCGCTGTGACGCGAAGGAGGTCCCTGGCGACGCGCGATGGTTGCTAGGGGCGGGCGCTCTCGCGAT
>VWZE01002670.1:300931-320439 GCA_013396675.1 Eubucco bourcierii | reverse complement strand
TGGCTGTCTGGGCTGCATGTGCACACTGCAGGCTCATGTTGAGCTTTTCATCAACCCAGACTCCAAGGTCCTTTTCCTCAGGGCTGCTCTCCAGCCATTCACCACCCAGCCTGTATTTGTGCTTGGGATTGTGCCTACCCAGGTGCAGGACCTTACACTTGGCCTTATTGAATTTCATCAGGTTGGCCTGGGCCCACCTCTCCAGCCTGTCCAGGTCCCTCTGGATGGCATCCCTGCCCTCTAGCAAGCTGACTGTGCCACACAGCTTGGTGTCATCTGCAAACTTGCTGAGGGTGCACTCCATTCCTCTGTCCATGTCACTGACAAAGATGTCAAACAGCACTGGTCCCAGCACTGACCCCTGAGGGACACCACTTGTCACTGGTCTCCAGGTGGACATTGTGCCGTTGTTTGGGTTCGACCATCCAGCCAATTCCTTATCCAGCGAGTGGTCCATCCATCAAGTCCATTGATGCCCATTGACAGGACAAGGGGCAGTGGGTGGAAGTTGAGGTGGAGGAGGTTCCATGGAAACATGAGGAAAAAAATGAGAGTGCCAACACTGGAACAGGCTGCCCAGAGGGGTTGTAGAGCCTCCTTCTCAGAGATACTCAAACTGCACCTGGATGTGATCCTGCTCTGACAGGGGGGTTGAACTGATCTTTCAATGTCCTTTCCAGCCCCTAACATTCTGTCTGTGATTCTGTAAAGGTGTCTGAGTAACAAATAAGGTGTTTTTAGCTGTCTTCCAGGCATGGCAGTGTGAAATACCTGGCAGCTAGAATTCTGGAATCACAAGTGTGATGCAAATTACTCTTCTAGTGAACTGCATCATATGAAACATCAGTAGTTGTGTTATTTTAGATTCCTGATGTCATGACCTTCTCCCTGGGATTAAAAAAGCATGAATTTTCATGTCATGATGCTTTCTGTAAAGACCAAATTGTTTCTCTTAATATAAAACTGTTCATAGGATTGAAAGTAGGTGCTGGGTGACTTCTTGCTGCTAGTCTGGGCTTGAAGTGAAAATCTCTGTTAGCAGACAGCTATTGGAGCTTTGGAGAATGAGATTTACAAGTGTAGTAGAGTCCATGCTTCCCAAGATAACTGAGTTATCTGTGACACACAACTTTATTTTTGGAAATGTCTGAGTAGTTTGAAGAATTAATCTGGTTTGGATTGACCTTTCTTAGGTGAATATGAAACAAAGAGGATCTGAGATTGCTTTTATTACAGTACATCAAGAAGTTGTGTTTTACACCAAACCTGAGAAATACTACAGTTAGTGCAGTGTAATGTGGCTCACAGGTGACTTTGTGCTCCTGTAGAGGTCTGCCTGTAAATTCCTTTTGTTTTTATTTTCAAAGGAAGTAGATTTCAGAATCTGTTAACCAAAATAGGGCACCAGGCAAGGAATGCCCCCACGGAGTTACGACTGCGGTGCTTGGATGCAGTTTCTTCTCTTCTCTACTTGCCTGTAAGTTTGTGGTTTGGTTTGTTGGTTTTTATTCTGTTGTGGGGTGGGTGTATGTGTGTTTTAAATACATAAGAATGAAATTATGGTACATTTGTCTTTTTGTGAAGAGCTTTTGAGGTATCTAGGCCAATCCCAAGCTGGGTACAGAGTGAATTGAGAGTAGCTCTGAACGCAGAGACCTGGGAGTATTGATTGAGAAGCTCAGCATGAACCTGCAGTGTGCTCATGCAACCCAGAAAGCAAATCATATCCTAGGCTGCATCAAGAGTAGTGTGGCCAGCAGAGCAACAGAGGGAATTTTGCCCCTTTACTCTGCCCTTGTGAGACCCCACCTTGAGTACTGCATCTGGTTCTGGCATCCCCATCATAAGAAGGACACAGAGCTGTTGGAGCACATCCAGAGGAGGGCCATAAAGATGATCCAAAGACTGGAACACCTCTGCTATGAGGATAGGTTGAGGAAGCTGAGGTTGTTCAGACTCCCATGTCAGGGAGGTTGGAGTAGATGCTCTCTAAAGACCCTTCCAACCTAAGTCATTCTGTGGTCTCTTTCAGGTAGAAGTGGTAGGTTTCCAGTATTGTGAGCCAATAACTTGACTGTTTTGAAATTCCCTAATATTTGTTTGCTTGAAGTTGGAATTTGTTTGTAAGAAGCTAGGTGTTCTGGCATCTGTTTATAAAACACAAAGTCAAGACACCACTGGCAAGGGAACGAGAGTAAATAATTCAATATTTTTGTGCTTTATAGAGATAGTGGCAAACTACTCTGACCCCTCCAGGGGTCTGCTTTTAACAGTGGAACTTTGGGAGGTTAAGTTTCTTTCATTTGTCTTGTAAGGCTGCACTCAACACAGCACTTAAGTATCAAATTCAATTTCTTTTAAATTTTTCCTCCAAGCTAAATCACAGAATCATGGAATGGCTTAGATTAGAAGGAACCTCAGACCTCATCTACTCCAATCTTTCTGCCATGGGCAGGGATACCTCTCAACTGGACTCAGCCACTCAAGGCCTCATGCAGTCTGGCCTTGAACACCTCCCTGGGCAACCTAATCCATAGTCTCACCACCCTCATAGCAAAGAACTTCTTCCTAAGACCCAATCTAACCCTGCTCTCCCTCAGCTTTAAATCATTCCCCCTGGTCCTGTCTCTAGACACCCTTATGAAAAGTCCCTCTACAGCCTTCCTGCAGGATCCCTTCAGGTATTGGAAGGCAGCTCTAAGGTGCTCCTGGAGTCTTTTCATTTGTGAAAACAAGTTGAAAATTTAAGCTATTTTGGTTTAATCTGCTGGTAGTTAGTTTTAAATTGCTTCCTAACTATGGAACACATATTCAATCTGAAAGCTTTTCATAATCCTAATCAGACTTTCATTTTTGTGTGCTGTGCAGCCAGAGCAGCAGACAGAAGACCTTCTAAGAATGACTGAATCATGGTTTGCATCCTTGTCTAGCCAACCTTTGGAACTCTTCAGGAGCATCAGTACTCAGCCATTCCCTGACCTTCATTGTGGGGCTTTGAGGGTGTTTACAGTAAGTGCTGCTTGTTTTTAAAGCTTAGGTGATGAATTGCATTGCCACTCAGGCCTAGCTGAAGTAAATGGCACAAACTTCTGCAGGGGTCAGAAATCAGGCCTGTATCACTGAGCCCCACTGGCATTCCCTATTTAAATAATGCAGCAGCCATGTTGTGCCTGCAATGCTTAATCTCCTATGGACCAGAAAGGATTAAGAGAGCCATGGCCATGCTCTGGGTGATGTGTTGATAGTGGAGGCACTGCTGTGATAATTCACTTAAAGCTATAAAGGTAAGCACTGAGCTGTATTTGTTTAGCAGAGTTAAACCCTGCTGCTAGATTTGAGTAGTGGTTGTGTAATTACTGTGTAGAATGAATATCCCATTTAATTTTGATCTATTCCTTGGCTATTTGCCCAACAACCTCATTGTTTTGGGAGACTTTTAAAATGAGCTGTTTCCCTTCCCACCCCTTTTGTCTTTGTGTTTTAGGCTATTGCAAACCAACCATGGGCCCAGAAGCTGATGCTTGACAGTCCAGGGTTTGTGGAGTACATTGTAGACAGATCTGTGGAGCCTGACAAAGCTTCAAAGGATGCCAAATATGAACTGGTGAAGGCTCTTGTGAACTCCAAAACCATCGCAGAGGTCTTTGGCAATCAGTATTACCTGAGGCTCAGGGCTTACTTACATGAGGGCCCTTATTATGTCAAGGCAGTTTCTACTACAGCTGTGGAAGGAGCAGAATAGTATCACTGATGTCTTGGTTCCCCTTCTTGCAAACCATGTTGCTGAAATAAGTGTTAAGATATAAGTTGTAAAGACTCCCCACACTGGAGTCTCTTCAGATTGTCTCTTCAAAGGATTGTGAAGCACTTTGGTTCTATTTGAAATGAGTCATGAGAGCAAATCAAAACCTATAGGGCACAGCCTATTTTCCCACAGAATGTCATGGCAGAAGGTCTCTGTGTGCTGTCGTGGGACAAGTCACCAAGATGAGCACTCTGTCACCTGCTGACTGTCTGCAGAACTATCAGTGTTTAGAGAAAATGTTCTTGGGTTTGGAGTTCCTATCTTGGTTGTGTGTGGTTTTTTTGTTGTTTGTTTTAGCAGATCACAATTCAAGTAAAAAGCAAACACCTTGAGGTTTGTAATCTCAGCTGCTGCCATAATTTCTCTTTTTTAAAAATTTTTTTCCCATATTTCTTTTATATCTGCTGAAATAGGCTCCCACATGGAGCATTTAGCCAGTCATGTTCTGTCAGTCAGACACTCTGTCGGTAGGAATAAGCTAAGTGGCAGTCTGTCCACAGGAGGGAGCACAAACTGGATCCTCTTTTGTTTTCAGCTTGCTGGATCTGAGTCTTGCTTGACTATTTTTAAGTATTGTTTACATTTTATGATGAGGATGAAAACAAAAAAAGCTTTTAGCCCTCTCAGAAAAACAAATAAATGCACAGTCTGTTGTTATAAAACCAAATTGGGAACTTGGTCTCCCTTTTTGACTGCGACTTTGTGTGGCAGCTTAGTTGAATTGCTGGAAGGAGCATGAGCTACAGCACTACAAATCTGCTTCAGAACCAAATCTCAAATTGTTTACACTATTTTTTTAACAGATTTTTTTTTTTAAATCTTGTTATTTAAAAAAAATACTATTTTAGTTGCCTGTGTTAGAATAAAAGGGGTAAGAATGTAAAGCTTCTATATTTAAGGGCATGAACTGCATTAGGGGAATGGAAGCAGTACTTTACAAGGTTGTAGTCTTCTCTTGAAGTTGATCAACTAGCTGCAGGTGAGAGTCAAGACTAGCTGGACACTAGTGTCTGTCTGTAAGCAGAGACCACAATGTACCTTATACAAAAGGTTTACATTTTTGAGGATGTAAGGAACAAATCTAAGGAGTAGCTGAGGGGAACATACTGAAATAGGAAGCTACTCCTTTGGTACTGTCAGGTGTAGCTCTATGGAAAGTACTCTGCCAAGTGAAGTAGGATCATCTAGTCACACAGAACTTCTTGCTTATAGTAACTTGTGAGCTGCAGCAGAGGTGATGGTGTTGCCTACCAAAAGCTGCTGGTGAGGAGTCAGTGCTCAGAGGAGCAGGGTAGTTGGGGAAGATCCCTTAATGTTCAATAAGCTGTCTGAATGCAGATGATCTGCCTTGTTGCTTGTGATCTGGTACGTACTAAAGTTGTCATCAACATCTTACTCCTGATGCTTTCATCCTCAGTGTGCATAATAAACATCTGCTAGTGAGAAATGCAGTACACAGTGTCTCATTTGTGAACAGAGAGCACAGAAGCTTCAGGAGTCCTACATCCGGGGGGAAAAAAAAATCAAAGCACTATAAAGGAAATGAAGAGTAGAGAAGTCTTTAGTTTGCTCTTGTATTGGACAGCTGAGCCTTGTTCTTTGAGGTGGCTTTGTGCAGTGGTAGCTCTAGATGAGCTGTATCTTAAAATCTCAGTAAAAGAAATCAATACAGAAACCTTTTCTGCAATTCATGAGTCCCTTCCATGTGTGTTTTCAGCTGTTGCTTTTGAAGGCTATTCTGTGTGCTAAGTCTTTAGCATCTGCTTTGTGTGGTGCATTTGCCAAACACAATATTTTAGAATACACAGTGATGCCAGACAAGAGGGGTTTCTAAGATATGCAAGTATGCTTTATCCTGTTGAGCCTTGGGCCCAACAGTGATTGACTGATTGGATCTTACCCCTTAGCATTCCTTGCTGGCCTGGGTTAACAGTCCACCCCACAAGGCCTCCTCTTTCCCCACACAGACAGGAGGGAAACTAATACACCAAAAAAAACACCCCAAACCTCTGGGTTGATTTAAAGAGTTTTACTGGAAATGATCCAAAGCATGACTACCTTGGCCTGGTTGTGGGAAAGTGCAGCAGGAATGCAGAAGCCAGTGATCTCCTACCCAAGCATGCATCAGAAAAGACCCAGCACCCAAACCCCAGAAGCTGGAAGCAGCAACTGCGGAAAGGAAAGCTCTCATGTTGCAATCTGAACTTCAAGGCCCATAATACTTCATTTCAGGCAGCTGGCATGATGGCAGCATGAGACTATCAGCAGCAGATTCAACTCAACCCATGACTCCTACCCATCCTGTATGTTGCCACATGTTGTTGCTAATGTGTCTTATATGTGGTGGAAAAACTTAAACTGTGTGGTCCCTGTCCTCTCCCCATAAGGTAACAGTGGAGATAACTTGAGGGAAAACCAGACAGGGCACAGTGGAGAATGCTAGTTGAGATAACATGCTAAAACCAAACAAAAACTATCTCTAACACCAAAGCTCATCACTTTACCCTGCTTAATAGGCAGTGCAACTTGGTACTTAAGAGCAGTGGATCCTTCAGAGCACATCTCCAGTTCCCTCAGTGCAGGATGAGCAGATGGACCTGCAAAGGTAAATGCGTGCCTCTTTGCATGCACAACAATAGAGCAGTTCTGTCCAGGCGATCTTTGTGCTGCTGAAAGTGCTGATGTGGAGGAGTTCACTTGGAGGAGACAGGCACAGGTAGGTTTTCTGTTCCATGACTGGTTCCTAATCTGGGGAATTTGAACACTTGGATGAGGTTGGTGTTTCCAGCACACTGGTGAGTTTGTTCTGACCTCACTGGTGATGTTCTCTAGCACAGTGCTCTGTGGGGAGCTGTTTGTGGCACTGTCCTCCGATGCCACGGCTGGCAGGAATGCTACAGGTAGGCTGTTTAACCTAAGCAGTCCCCATGACGGTTCCATGTCTGTCCTCAATCTAAGGTGCTCTCTGCTTTCACTGGTACTGCACATCAGGCTGCTCAGGAGCAGCTCCCTTTGTGGATGGAAAGATTCCCTGTGGCTACAAAATTCTTTGGAAGCAAAGGATGCCTCAGATAAAAAATGGAGGAGTTTAGGCTTACAGTAGAGGACTTCAGAAGTCTGGGAAATGCTGGAAGCAGGCAAAGTTTCTTCCAATACCCTTTTTTCCCCCCACTTGTTTACTTGCACTGGTAGGTGTTTATGAGTACATCCAGTTCTCTGGCTGCTGTAACATTGTAGCATTGAGCATTTATTTGCTGTTGAAGGGGAGAGAACTAGGAGAGATGGTTACTGCTTAATGTTGAGGAGATAAAGCAGCTGGGAAAAGAAAAGGCTTTCTTCACAGAAGTCAAATCTTAGTTGACGAAATGAAGCAGCTCATTTTTAATTCTATCCATATTAAACTGTTTGAACTTATCAATATAGGTCAGAACCTTGCAGGACACCAGGCTGCAGTAGGTCTCCAGTAAGGAGCAAACTTCCCCATGGCTTGTTTCCTTCCAGGCTTTAAATAGCTCGTCCTCTTGCATGTTGGAAGAGGTGAAAATGAATTTATAGCAGCATCGATTGTAGCTGATGTGCTTTTCCCCAGAAAAACGAGAGCTGTGAATGGGAGTGATGCCAGCTTTTTTAGCACAGATCCCAACAAAAATATCAGGGGGCACTGAAACTGGCACCTCCTTGGCAGCCACATAGACCTTGCGAGCGGCGTCCTGGGACATGACGAAAGCGCTGCCGTCGCAGTAGTCTGGGTAAAACTCCTCTGGGTATTGATGCATGGGAACAAAGCCAGGGCTCCCGGGGGCTCTGATGGGCATTCCTTGATGAATGACCCTCCCCATGTAAATGTCCTCGAGTTGCTGTAAGCTAAGCAAGTATCCAGCCAGACTTGGAATGCTGACAAACACGTCCTCGTCTGCTTTAAGAATATACCTCGCCTGGGGACAGAAAGTCACTGTCCACTCCACGCTCATCAACAACTTCTGTGTCTGTGTCTCAGGAGAATCGATGAAACTGCCTTCAATAATGTCTCTGTGCCTTTGAGACTCTTCATTGATCTCCAGCTGGGTGGTTACTGAAGCTGCCTTTCCTAAGGCAAACAGGGTAAGGACAGCATAACCGCTGGTGTCTGTCACGTTGCCCCATGTCTGCCTGATCACGTTGCGCCTTGTCCTGTTTTCTGGGCTACTGCAGACAACGACGAGCAAAAATACCTCTTGATCGGAGCATGTTGCTGCACTGCTGACTGTGTGAGAGAGGTTGGCCTTTAGAGAATCCCTATCGAGCTTCTTGGCCCTCTCCCTGATTTCCAGAGTCTTTGCATCGGTGTAAGAAAGAGGTAGTGCCCGCAGGAAGTATTCCTCCAGTAAGTCTGCTCCAAAAAGCAGTGCGTGGAAAAGCAAAACGTTAAAGAGAATGAAGCACCACTGGTGAGTCCGGAGCCTGCAGAGTGTCAGCTGAGGAAGAGGAGAAATGGACACTGAACTCTCCTGTCACTGGAGCAGAAAGGCTTCCTTCATCATGCAAAGCAACCATGACTTGTGAACCATGGACTTTGTCTAATCAGTGTAAGGCTCTTTTCCTCCCAGAAACCTAAGCAAGCCTACTTCTGGCAGGGCGAGATCCCATGCCGAGAAGGACACAGCCATGCTCTGGTTTAGAAGGTTCCTTTCCTTGTGTCCATCTGTGAGAATACTGAGGAGCAGCTCAGTATTTCTGTCTTTCTAACCTGTTACTGGAGGCCTGAGATCCCTAATGTTGATGTGTCCCTAGAGGAGAGCCTTTGGTACCTGGCCTGACAATGCTGTATGAAAGCAAGCAAGGGAAGAGGCCTGGGGGAAAGCTCTGATCCCTGCTATCCCAGAGGGAACAGCCTCATGCCAGCCTCCCTGCTGCAGGCTGAGCAGTGAGCTGGAGCACTTACCTGCATGATTCTGGGTTCTCCCTGCAACAGGCTCTGTGTGCACGCTGGAGGCAGTTTCTCCCTGGCAGAAGCCTACAGGGCAGTGCCTGTATCTGGGTCTGTGAGATCCAGTTACTGCCAGAACTCCCAATACAACAGCTTCCACCTCACCTGCCTGCAGGGAGGAAAGCTGATCTCAGAGGATGATCATGTTGCAGCTGTGTAAAGCACAAAGGAAGCAAAACATTAGCCTTTCCTTCTGTTAGTTTCTGACATTTGGGTTTGGGTCTCTGAGAAACAAAGAAGTGAAGCAACTGTCAGGGCTCACTTGGTGAAACAGGTCCTCTGGTACCACTATGAATCCATGCTAGGTCTGCCAGCTTGTTGCTGGTTTTCTGGGGTTTAGTTTTCTACAGCTATGCCATTTTGGCAGTGGTTTCCCCGTTCAGGGAAGTGAATGCCTGTGCTGAGCACTCTGCACCTCCCGGGATGGACATTTGATGTGTGAACTTGTGGACGTTTGCCTTGTGTGGGATCCCCACAGACTTGAAGGAGACCCTGGTGTCATAGGCTCTGCTGGGCCAGGCTGTCTTAAGCATGTGGGGAGCAGACTGAGCAGGGGAAGTGGTACAGAGTAGCTTTCCCTGTTCTGGGCTTGCAGCTGTGAGAGCTGTGACCTCACTCCAGACAAGGAGGCTCTCCCAGAGTGGAGGGAGTGCAGGGCATTATTTGGTTCCAGGCAGTCTGCAGCCCCTGGGAATAAGGCACAAGGAAGTGGCTGTGCAGGGGAAACTGAGGATGCTTGGCTGGAGGGCCTGTGGCTGGGATGCTGAGGATATTTTGGTGTATGTTCTCTTCTTTCTCCTCCAGCATTCACTTACTGAAGTGAGAAAGTGAACTGTAAGAGGCTGTGTTGGATAGTCCTTTGCTTTCTGTCTGCACAGTGTCACCCTGTGGCTTTAATTACTGCACAGTTTGATGTTTTTATGGTGGTTGCATGTCACAGGATGGTCGAGGCTGGAAGGGACCTCTGGAGATCATATAGTCCACCCCTGCTGGTTGTCCAGGATCTCAATGTCCAGGTGAGTTTGGAATCCCTCCAGAGAAGGAGGCTCTGGGCAGCCTGCTTCAGGGCTCCAGCACCCTCGAAGTAAACTCTATTTTTTTTTTTCCCTGAAGTTCCAATGAAATTTCCTGTTTCCCAGTTCATACCTATTGCCCCTTGTCCCATCACTGGCCAACACTTGAAAGAGCCCAGCCACATGCCCATCACCTCCACCCTTTAGCTGTTGATCAGCACTGAGAAGATCAATTTCAGTCTGCTCTTCTGCAGGCTCAACAGCCCCAGGTTTATCAGCCTTTCCTCCTCATGAGATGCTCCAGGCCCCTCAACATCTCTGTTGGGTTCTCTCCAGTAGTTTCATCTTCCTCTTGAATGTGCTGGTGAAGAGCTGCAGTGATCTAACCATGGACAGGCTTCTGCCTTTGGTGGTGGCCTCAGCTGTGCTGGAGTCTCTGCTTGTTAATGTTGGCACAGTTGTGGACTCTGCTGGAGCTGACTGGGCTGGGAGCTGCAGGGGACTGGAAGTGCTGGAGGAGGAAGAGCCAAGGACACCACAAACAGGATGGAGGTGTCAGCAGGGGTGAGGGTTGGGTTTGGCAGCAAGTCTGTGAGCTGTGGGGCCTGCGGAACACTGAGAGGGGAGAAGGGCTTCAGAACCCCCAGTAACCCCTGGGGAGGGCAGGTGGAGGGAGTGGGTGATAGTAATGATGCTCTTTGATGGGCAAATCATGGTGGCAGGTGTCAACCTCCACCAGCACAAGTGTGGGAACTCTGTCCTCTGTGGGAGAGCAGAGAGCTGGAGATTATTTTTAATGACTAAAAGATTTCTGCTAGGTGAGGAAGTGTTTGTTTTACTGCAACCTTGAGTGAAAGGCTGCCAGGAGGATGCAGCATTGCTGTGATTTGCCTGTGAGGATGTGATCCTCTGACCATTGAAGCACCCTCGGGGCAGCCTGTATCAGCCAAATGTCCCAGGGAGATGGAGAGCTTTGATTCCAGGTTTGTTGTGACCAAGAGTTAATCCCCCAGCTCTGGCTTAACCTTTAAACTCTTTCAGTGCCTGCCCCTGTGTCTGTGGCCTTGTCAGGGTATCTTTCCCACACTGGGAAATCCACATTGGTGTAGGGAGCAGCTGAGATTACAGGGGAAAAAAACAAACCAAACCAGATCCCCACAATGTGGTCACAGCTTGGAGGTGCATTGTGCTGCTCTGAGCAGTGGCCCAAACACATCGAGTGTGAGTGTCCCAAGGGAGACCTTGGCTTTAGGCTCTCCAAAAACCAAGGGAAAAACTCCTTCCACAGAGCTTGTATGTGAGCTGGGCTGCAGCTTCATCTGGGCCAGTGTGCTGGTTTGAGGCTAATTGGAATATTCTAATGAAAAAAAAAAATAGGCTGTGAAAAGCAAACACTGGTGATGTCTGCCTCACTCAGGGGCTTGCTGAAATGCATAAGAACAGGAACACAAACACAGATAACACAGACAGTCTCTTGGTCTCTCTAGGAGCCTGTGGGTGGTCTTCTCTCTGCTGAGTAACCTTACTAACCACTCTACTTTTAGCTCCCCTGGCTGGTTCTCCAAACTCACCTTGTGTACAAGGCGGACCCTGGGGTAAGGCAGAGGGGTGGAAAGAAGGTGGAAGGGTGGTTGGGAGCTCCTCCTAGGGACTCTGATTTCTGGGAGGGGGATTGTGTTTCTGTATTACCTTTAACTTGTGTATTTCTGCCAATATTCCTGTCTATTGTGTATATCTCTGCTTGTATATTCAGCTAAGCTATAAATACAACTTCAGTCCTTAACTTCCAACCAGCTGAATCTAGTCTGGGTGATTTTATAAAGTAAGTGTGTGTGTGTGCCCCGGGGGGGGGTGTGGTGTGGTGTGGTGTGGTGGTGTGTGCGTGGGGGTGTGCAGGTAACTCCCAAACCATCACAGCCAGCCTCACTACTGCTGTAATCCGTGCAGAAGTTGTGCTTTGAAGCCTGGCAAGCTGTCAGCACAGAAAGTGTCAGTTAAATGTGTTCTCTGAAATAAAAAGCTAATAAGGAAATATTTTTCATGTATAATAATATAGCACTACAGCCCCAGATACCCATTCTGGGATTGGGGGGGGGGGGGGGGGAAAAAAAAATCCCCCCCTTTAAAGGTGGCACATTCCANAGCACGTATAGAAGATGAAGGCTCTCCAGCCACAGCCGGGGTGCGAGCAGCCCTCGGACCTCGGTTTTGTTTATCCAAAGAGCCTGCCTGAGTCCCACGGAGAGAAAGCTGAGGAGGAGTAGACGTGAAATGACTGCTGAAGGGTAAAATAACTGATCCGGGAGCACCACAACCCCCCTCGGCTCCAAAGGGTTTTGCCTGGGGGGGAGTTCTCCATCGCCTTCAGGCGAGTGTAGCGCACGGCAGCTTGAGTGTGAACTTCGCTCGCTTGTCAGGTGGATAAAGTCGAACGCACTGAGGGGAAAACCTCACCCGCGGTTTAATCCGAGAGTTTGATCCGAGGTGCTGGAGTGGCTAAATTCAGGTCAGTCTGGGGAAAGGCTCACAGGATGTCAGGGGTTGGAAGGGACCCAAAGAGCTCATCGAGTCCAACCCTCACTGCCAGAGCAGGACCAGACAATCCAGCTCAGGGCACACAGGAACACATCCAGACAGGCCTTGGAAAGGCTCCACAGAAGGAGACTCCACAACTCCTCTGGGGAGCCCAAGTTGTGTTCCTACAGCTGCATTTAAACCTCAATAAGTCTTGCTGGTGTAAATGAGGCAAACAACCAGGGAAGGAGGTTTGCCTGAGCCACAGGGCTATATTTTGCTGTATTTTACCTTTTGTAAGATATTTCCTTATTTTCCTTTAATTTTGTGTCCAAGCAACCCTTATTACTGGAGCAAGATGTATCAATATTGCCACAGACGACTTGACCTACCATAGCAACAGGGAGAGTTTGAACTAAAGGGTGGGCTTGGAACTAGGTGATCTTTGAGGCCACTTTCAACCTAGAGCACTCTGTGGCTCTATGTTTGGGTTTGACTCTTTTAGAGAGGAGAAGGCCCTGAACTCCTGTGATATCCGAAGATCAGTGCAGAGATTCCCACAAGGCAGTGGGAGATGTGTCTGAGCAGGACAAGCCTGGTGCTGTGGGGTGGGCAGCCATGGAGCAACGTGCTGCAGGGGAGCAGCTGTACCCACAGCTTCTTAAAATGCCTCTGAAAGTCTCCTGGCTTCCCTCCCAATGCCTTTGGGAGGGAACATTTGGAAGGGGGGTGCAGAGCCTGGCTTGCTTCAGTTCTGCTGGAAATGCGAAGGCTCTGGATGACGCAGAGCTCTCAGGCGCTGGTGCGGGCAAGGAAAGCACTGAGAAGTGACTTTTGCAGCAGAAATTTGCTCAAATACCCAAGCTCGAACTCTGCTGGCCTCAGCTGCCTGTGTGGTCACTTCATGGCATGTGCTGTCCATCCCTGAAGTGTGGACACTTCTCTCTGTCCACTTCCAGATTCTTCCCAAAAGCCAGGTTGATCCCCACAGGCAGGCTTTTAGGTCTTCCCAAAAGCCAGGTTGATCCCCACAGGCAGGCTTTCAGGTCTTCCCAAAAGCCAGGTTGATTCCCACAGGCAGGCTTTCAGGTCTTCCCAAAAGCCAGGTTGATTCCCACAGGCAGGCTTTTAGGTCTTTACATGACTGCTTCTGCTCTAGGGACATGCCAGAGTGGGCAGAGATTTTTTCTTGCACAAACCCCTATTTCTATAGGGTGTGTGCCCTGCCCTTGTCTTTGAAGAGGCACAGATGACCCCATCACAAAACATCCTCTGACAGCCCTGCCTGTCCCCAGCTGGGATGCTCTAGGGAGCACAAACCACTTTTCTCACATTTTGGACCCAGCCCAAAGTCCCCCCTCTGTTTACAACCTGCCTTTTGCAGTGTTTCAGCAGCACACACAGACCTGCTAGAGTGAGGGACTGGGAAGGGACTTGTCTGGTTTTTAATCACAGCATCAATTGCAATAAATAAAGGGAGACAATTGTTTTGGTCTTAGTCACCTAATAGCGATGTTTTTGCTTCAAGGTATGATTCAGCTACTGCAGGTGGTTCTTCACCCGAAGTTCCCTGTGAGGCTTGGGAGACGATGGAGACAAGGCTTTGGGAGAGCTTCGTGGTGTGTGCTCCATTTGGGCTTGGATATTCAGCATCTCTTTGGCTGTTAAGCACAAGTGAAAAACTTAAAAACGAGCCAAGACCTTGAGAGTGCTGGCACGCAGCAGAGATTAGCCACTCCTGGCACACAAATGAGGTTGTCTTTTTTTCTTCCTAACGTAAGTTGACTATGTTAAAAACACATTTTTCTATCCAGCTTCCTAGCATTAATTTTTTCTTTGCATGCATTAGAGTTACAAAGCTCTATCTTTTTGTATGGATACATTTGATTATTACTTCTTGAGTGTAATGACAGCTTTGACAACTAACTGCTGCTCTATTCCTTGATAAAAGGCAGTTAAACCCTCTGTGCCTTGTGTGAGTGCTGCATTCAGCCTCAGAAACAGCCAACTAAATACGAGCTGAATGGAGAGAGCACCAGCTTGAGACAAATGTCAAGCTGCAAGGCCACAGAGCTCCAGACTCTGTGCTGAGCTGGTTCCTGAAAGGTCAATTCCCTGCCAAAATGTCACTTTGGCAGCAAACTTCCCTGTTTTGCAGCACAGCAGAGTTGTGTCCTCGCTATTAATTTTCATGGTGTGCCACACAGGTCACTTTGCTTTGCCATTTATTCAGAAAATCATAGAATGCATTGGGTTGGAAGAGACCTTTAAAGGTCATCTAGCCCAACTGCAGTAAGCAGGGACATGCCCAACTAGATGTTGCTCAGAGCCTCATCAAGCCTGACCTTGAATATCTCCAGGGATGGGGCTTCCACCGCATCCCTGGGCAACCTGTTCCAGTGTTGCACCACCTGCATAGGAAAGAATTTCCTCCTACTGTCCAGTTGAAATCTACCCTACTCTGCTTCAAAGCCACTGCCCCTTGTCCTAGTGCTACACTCCTTGAAGCTGGATGCAGGCTGTATTTATGCCTGGCAAATGGAGCTTTCACGTGGAATTCATTTGATGTGCACATCATCCCCAGCACTGGAGTCTCGAATCAAACTCTGCTTTGATTAAATTCACTCCATGCTTTGACAATATTTGCATCTGGGAGCAGACTGAGCTGCTGTGCCTGATCCCACTGCTGCGCTGTAGCTGTAGAGATGCCGGGCAGCAGGCTGAGGCAGTTCTTACCCTGGGGTTGATGGGGGTGTGTGGGTGTGGGTGTGTGCATGTTGATGGGGTGTGAGGTGCATCCCTAAGTGCAAATCTTGCCCAAGCTTGTGGAGGGAGACAGGAGCTGAGTGCAGGTCCTGGGGCTCATGCAATGCCCCATCCCATCCCCTCCAGGTCCCATGGTGCTGGATGGATCCATCTGTGTTCCAGCCTCATAGACCTGGGGGTGCCCTGGGGTATTTTTGTGTGTGTGTGTGGACTGCAGCTCCTCAGCTATGGCCAGGCATGTTGCCAGTTGGGTTGCTCCCCCTTGTCCTTCTGGCTGTTGTGGAGCTGGAGCAGCACAAGGGCACCCCCTGATATGAATCCTTCCTTGGCTGTGGGGCACTGTGGTGTGCTGGATTTGGGGAATGTGTTCCTCAAGCAATGAATTTCCCTCTTCCCGCTGACTCATCCCACCATTGCCTCCCACAGATATATGCAATGGTTTCCCAGACACAGAAACAGCAGAGTTACATTTCTGCTGCCCTGTGCCAGGCCCCACCTTGGGCAGCCAGAGCTGTGACCTGCCAAGGGTGGTCATTCCCTCTCCCTTTGTGAGAGGGTGTCACAGACTGAGCATTTGCCTTTCCTGGGAGGCCTGCATGAGCTCTCTCCATGCTGCTCCACAAGCCTGGCTGTGCTCTGGAGATCTGTGCATGCACACACAGCACATGGCTATGCAAATGGCCCTTGGTATCCCTGGGTGTGCCACTTCTCTGTGTGCTGTGGGAGACAGCCCCTTGGGACATGGTCTCCCTTGCTTCAGAGTGCAGTGGGGAATGGTGGGATGCTGGATAGGGTCTCCAGTAGATCTGCAGGGGTCTGAGGGGGTGATGAGGAGAAGCCATGGTGCCACAGCAGACACAGCAAACCTGACTGACTTTTCTTTTTGTTGACAGAATGACTGCTGGGAAACAAGGACTTGTAGCACTGAGGGTGTTTTGGGGAGCACTGGTGCTGAAGGCAGGGAGGACCAGCATTGCCTCTGATGGCAATGCTGCCCTACCTTTCCCTTGCCTTCCCCTTGCTCTCTCTCCACCTTCCCCTTTAGCTTTGGGAGCACAGGGCAGGTGTGACAGCTGTAAGGCAGGTCCTCACAGCACACTGCCCCAGCCCTGTGGCATCTCTGGGTCTGAGCAATGATTAAAGATGATTTTATATCATGGCAACTGGGAAGAAAGTCTTTATCACAGGGTAGCTCTGGCTGTGACCCCGAAGACCTAAAAGTCAGCTTTGAAAAATAAGTGAATTTTACTGCTGTTGGTCTTGGAGGAATGGAGGGGAAGGGCAGCATCTCAGATGAGAAGGTGGAAAGGGGAGAGAGTGAAAAGAACCAGCCCAGATTACCCAAAGGCTGGAGAAAATGCCTTGGGGAGGAGCAAGAGCGCTCAGCTCATGGTGGTGGAGGCAGAGGTGTTTTGTGTTGCAGTGTATTTTCACGGGGAGAAAACGCTGGATAAAAGCAGAGTGGGATGAGGCTTTGCGGCGGCTGGGAGCTGCAGTCAGACAAATGCAGCCTCGTTAGTGGGAGGGGGTGCGGCTGATTAACGAGCCAGGCAGCCTGTGGGGAAGCCATGGGAAAGAAGTACCAAGGGAGGGAGGTGTGGTGATCTCAGCGTCCCCAGCTGTGTCTCTGGAAGTCAGATGGTCCTAGGGCTGGCCAAGGCCATAATGCCATCACCTCCGTGTGTTGGGCAAGAGATGAGAGAGTCAGAACAGCTCCTCTAGGCTCCGGCACAGCCTGGTGTCCTCTGCCAGGGAGAGTGTGAAGTGGTCTTGTGTGACACCACAAGGGAGTAGAAATCCAATATGGACCTAGCCTGAGCATCCACTTTTCCTAAAGCAACCTAGCTCCCAAATACACACATCCTCCAAATTCACACACCTGTCTGGGCTCTGACCTGGAGATTAGGATAAAATCAGTCTGTGTTCTGCTGAACAGCTGAGGAAGAACACATGACCCCAGCCTGGGGGCTGACACTGCTCCACAATAGCCAGTGTCAGAGCAGACACAGCCCCCATGCCCTGGCCCACTCTGCTTCACAGCACACTCTGTGCCCTGGAATCCTTCCTTGAGCTGAATGATAGCAGGGCAAGAAAAAATAACTAGGGGAAGGGAAGACAGTGTTTTCCTTTTTATTCAGCTAACTACTGGTTGTAAAGCGATTTGTTATGGAGGATGGCCTTGGGCTATTCAGTGGTGAGAGGTAAAGACTGGAAGTTCTCAGAGCAGTGGAACTGACCCATGCTGGAACTGGGAGCAGTCCCCAGGACAAGGCATCTCCTTTCTCAGGTGGGATCCCACCAGGTACCACCACCAGGACAGCTTGTGTCTGTGCCCAGTGGTCTGGACTCTGCCTTCCCCCTGCTGTGTGGCAGGGCTGGAGAAGCTCTAGTGCTCTTTCAGGCACAGCTCCATAGCCAGTCCGTCACTGGTGGCTCTGCTGGGTGAGACCAGGCCGACTTCATGGCTTGAGCTGCAGCATTTGGATAGGGAGGTTCTCTTCTTCTGGCTCTTGTTCATTTGTCATTTCTCTTTTCTCACCACCCCACCCTCCCCGTAACTGTTTTAAATAATTCCTCCTCCACTCCTGCGTTATCACCTCTCATGTCAATACACTGCTGTGCCACCCACCCCTCTCCTCCCAGTGCTTCACGTTAACATTTTGCACCCGATAATGTGAGGCAATTAGTGAATGAAGAATAACTTTGGTGCCTAAAAGCATGACAGGTCGGGAAGCAGCTCAGGGATGGATGGCACGGGGAGCATTAATTGATTTTCTCTCAAATGACTCCTCGTGTGGGAGAGTCCATATGGAGAGAGAAGAGGAGGAAGAGATGCTGCAGAAGAGAAACAAAGTCTCTGGTCCTAGTGCGAAGTGTAGAGCCCAGCCCACCCGAGTGGGCACGTCCCTCTGGAGTGGAGGCTGCAGCAATCAACAGGCACCGTGTGCCAATGCATCACGCCAGGACCGAAGCTCCTGGGAGCAGCTGCTGGGAGGGTGGGGATTGGGGGCAGCCTAAGCTCAGCCTGGAGCTGTTGGAGAGAAACCGGCAGTCTGGAAGTGCTGAGCTCCTCACCTGGATGGTGTCAGCCTCCCCTGGGGACTGACTGTGGGGGCTTTGGTGTTTTGGGTGGCTGAGGTGGCAGAGGAGCCTTGTGCAGGTAAACAGGCACTGCCTGGCTGCTGTCTGCAGGAACAATAAATAATAATGTAATAAATAGCAATAAATGGTTGTACTGAATGGTTCTGGCTAGGGCTAGCTGCTCACCCACACAGCCCCGGGATCACACAGTTTGAAGTGGATGGAACTGGCCTCTTTCCAGTAGTGCCCAGCAACAGGACAAGGGGCAGTGGGTACAAACTGGAACCCAGGAGGTTTTACTTCAATTTAAGGAGAAACTTCTTTGCTGTGAGGGTGCCATAGCCCTAGAGCAGGCTGCCCAGAGAGGTTGTGGAGTCTCCTCCTCTGGAGAGATTCCAAACCCATCTGGATATTTAGATCCTGAGCAACTTGCTGCGAGTGACCCTGCTTTAGCAGGGAGGGTGGTCTAGATGATTTTCAGAGATCCTTTCCAACCCACATCATCCTTTGAAGTCCCTAGTGCCCATGTAACAGCATGGTCTTTGGAACAGGAATAAAAACAGAAGTAAAAGAGATGGGGAATGTGTCAGGGAACGAGGCTCTGCTGCCTTTGGGTGCTGCATGGCCACCCATGCCACAGGGACACCTTGATCCCCACCATAGCCATGGCCCAGCTTGGCAATGGGTGCATAGTGGCTTGCATCTGAGGGAGGGACCTGATTTGGGGGCACTTTGGGCTTGGCTACATGACAGTGGAAGGCACCTCCTGACTCCTGGCTGGAGCTGATCTTGGAGGGGAGAGGAGGCAGCTGGGACTCCATCCCGTTAACCCTTTTCTGGAGGCATCCAGCTCGTGTCCAGGCTGTTTCTGCTGTCCCTGGGGCGGGGACGTTCCCGCAGCGGGGAGGTGTTATTGCAGCAGGGCCCCGCTGGAAGATCAACGCTCCCAGCCCAACCGCCCAGCATGGCTCAGGAATTCCCCAGCAGGCCGGGGCTCAGGCGGCCTCTTTGCTTTCAGAACGGTCAAATCACAAATATTTGAGTGGCTATAAAGTTAAAATATACTATACATTAAAATAATAAAAAAAGGTAAGAAAGGAGGAAAAAAAAAGAAAGAAAAGAAGAGGAAAAAACAAAGGTGAACAGAAGGAAATAAGGGGAAAATAAGGGAAAAGATAAAATGAAAGTATGAAAAGAGGGGAAGAGAAGGAAAAAGGGGGAAATATATAAAAAAAGGAAAAAAAAGGGAAGAAGCAAAAAAGGAAAAAAGAAGGGGAAGAAAGGGCAGGAGATGGAAAAAGAAGAGGAAAAAAAAAGGGAAAGAAAAAGAGGGGAGGGAAAGGTAAAGAACAGGGAGAAAGAA
>VWZE01002670.1:277701-300450 GCA_013396675.1 Eubucco bourcierii | reverse complement strand
TCGGCAGCGCGGGCCGCCCATGCTCTGCTCCGCCTCGCCCCTCCGGGCACCCGAGCCGCTTCGCCGATGCCGTTCTCGGGAGAAGAGCGGAGCTTGCAAGGCATCTACAAGCCGGCGGGACCGGCGGAAGGCCGGCCGGGCGGCGGGGCGGCAGTCTGCACCGAGTGCTACACTAACCGTTCCTTCGTCTACGACGATGGCAGCGCCCACAGGTACTGGGCGGCGGGACGGGGGGTGTCTGGGTGCGGGTAGGTGTCCCCGGGGCTGTCTGTGCCGAGCCTCGGGGCTGGGGGACGGCAGACCCTCGCCGTGCAGAGCCGAGGGCAGCCCCTTCTGCCTCCGCTCACCCCGTCCGGAGAGGCCGGGACCCGCCGGGAGAACCGAGTGGGCTGTGCGGATCAGGCAGCGATTTGAAGGAGCGAGCCCTAAGGGCACCCCGAAGCAAAAGGGCAACGTTGCCATAGGTCGGTGGCAGCCCATGCGCCGGCTTTGGGCTGGTTTGTGCCAGACTTAGGATGGCCAGTATGAGGGAGGGGCTGAAGTGAAGAGCTGCTGGAAGGGGATCGCAGAGACCCAATGCCACTGTCCTCCTGTGCCCAGGCAGCAGCAGTGAATGTGTCTCATACAAGGGACAAGCCTCGTGCTGAAGTATACCAGCTTCTTCTGACAATTTCTTTGTACTATTGTTGAGTTTCCTAGCATGGCTCTTCTGACTGTCACACTCATCAAATGTCAGCTGGAGTGAGCAAATGAAGTGTGTATATCAATTCATTCTTGGCAGGCAAGGACCTTGGCTATGTTTGTGCCTTGAGCTGGTCAACTGAGGTGTTCTGTGTTGGCATTGGCTTGCTATGATTTAGGGAAACTAATTTTTATTCCTAAGCTTGAATGGAAATAGAAGGAATATTTTATTTGGTGAACTCATTTTGTACATTGCCACTGACCTGGTAATTGGTAAAATCCTTGAGTATTGGTTCTTGGGATGAAGTCCCACAGCATGTCCCTTACTGTCCTCTCTGACAGAGGCACAACATCCAGTGTGGCCAAGGCATTGTGTTGCCTCAGGAACCAGGACCTTCTAATTAGTGAAAACACCATTCAGCTGCCTTGGGCTAATCAGGGAAGGCTGTGGAGCCACAGGGCCTTCACCAAACCCAGTTGCCTTGTTTTGCATCTGCACTTGGTGTGTTTGCAGAAATGACATCCTTCAGAAGGTTATTGAACATGTCTATGAGACCAGGCCAGAGAGGGCAGCCTGTGGTGGGTTTGGGCTCCAGCACTGTGGGAAAATGATGAGTTGCTCAGCTTCCCCAGCAGTTATTACTCCTTAGTATTTACACTGCACTGCTTCTAGGGGTCATTTATCCTCATCTAACGTGCAATAACAAAATGCTTGTCCAAAGGCCTTCCCCTCTGTCTCTTTCAACCTCAGTAGAAGAGCTTTGTTTTCTAATTATTATTATACAGCTCAATGTGTTCCTAACCCTCTCTGGCTCCAGAGAGGTTGAAATGCCATTGCTTTTTGTGGCTCATCTTGCCTTTGTGTTCATCCCCTTTGCTGCCCTTCCGGAGGTACTGAAGAGGCTGATTGGAGCCCTCAGGACTCAACAGCTTTGCCTGTGGCTACCTCTTTGCCCAGCTCAGAGCAGCCTGGATCTTTAATGAACTTTTTCAGTACTCATTCAGCTGAAGAAGCAGAAAAATGATTGTTGTAAAATGGCTAAAGAGGACTGTGCACCACCTCCTGCATTCGAAGACCTCAGGAACCCACTCAGGAGTCTCCTGATTTCCCCTCTGCAGCTCAGACTTGGGGTGCAGATCTGCTTTCAATGGGGGATCATCCATGTTTAACAACCTGCTGTTATTTTGCCTGCTGCCAAGAGTTTGTTCCTCACCTTTCATGGGTTTTACCTCTCTTCAGGTGAAAGGGCCATGAAGGCAGCACCCTGCCTGTGTCTGACGTGGGCTTTGTGTGTGATGGGTGTGCAGTTCCTAGGGCAGGGACTAAGGCTTGGGAGCCCTACACAGGCTCCTCAGCTTGTCTCTACTCCATGCTCCCAGATGGGTATTTGTAGCTGTAGGTGTGATGGCAGCCAAGCAGACCTGTCACCAGAGGTGTGTGTGAAGGATGTGGAGGCCAGCATGTGTCTGGGCAGCAAAGATGTCACTACCTTCTGCCAAAGGGTCAGGGGGACTTCAGCTGTGCTGGCCCCACTGAAACCAAGCAAAGCCTCATTTATCTCCTTGCTTTGCAAACCTAGATTTGGATTAAAGCTGTTGCAGAGAAATTCCAGCTTCTCAGTTGCCTGTGTGTGGAGGGGTGTGTGTAGCTATGTGTGTGCTTTCCCTGGCCCTCTTCGTAAGGTGACAGTGGTCCTGGAAGTCCCTTCCAGTCAGAAAGCAAGGAGTTAACTGTAAAAACACTTGAAAGCGTGTTTGGAGAGCAAATATACATTTCTGGCCCCCAGAGGGTACAAATAACCTAGATTTTACTTTCCTGCCTCATGGGAAACCTGGCAAATGTTTGTGCAAGAAGCTAGCCTGTCATTTAGGGGAATAGAGGATTTCCTCTGGCCAGCCACTCCGCTTCCTCTGCCATGCCCATGTAAGGGCACTCTGAGGAACAGTGATGGATGAGCAGCCATATGGAAGGGCTCACACAAAAATAACCTGCACAAGTGAAAGGGCCTGTGGGAGAGGCAGGGACGTGCGAGAGGAGACTTGGGTTTGCCATCCACTGCCTCCTGCCACCATGAAAAGGAGGCAACATGCACGACAGTACCTGGAGAAGCTGTTCAGGAGGACCACAGCTTTTTAATAGACGTATGTGGCTTTTCTTGTGTCTGCTTTTAATCTCTCTCACTGGAGGTGTGTCTGTCTGCTAGCTTAGTGCTGCTGTTTGGAGCAAACAGGAGATGTCCTGTGCTGAGTGGGGTGGGTTCGCATACTTTAACATGGATTTGAGAACAGGACATGGAGGGAAGGTAGGTCCCAGATGGAGCAACTGATCCGCTGCAAGTGCTTGAGAAGCTGAGGTTGGGGGCAGGAGAACAGCAACCAAAGACACCTGGGAGCACAGCTGGCACAGCAGATCTGAACATCCTTGCACACTGCCAGCTAGAGAGGGCTTGGCTTGGCTTGGTTTGGGCTCAGTCCCACCCAACTGGGCAGCTAGGTTGTGCTTTCTGGCCCTAGAAATCACAGCAAGATTTGGGGCAGTGACAGCAACAAGTACCTTAAAAATACCTATGGCACCTTCTGCTGCTCTGGTGAAAACCTTTGAGTCCAAAGGCAGGTGTTTGCTTGCTGTCCTTGCAGAACTCAAAGTGAGTGGTGGGTTCCCAGGGCTGTGTCTGTGTGGGAGAGCTAGGGAAAGCTGATCTGAATCCTTGAGGAATATGAATAGACAAAAAGAACAAAGCCTTGATTAAGCTCGAGTCGTGCTCAGTGTGAGCACTCTCATCCAGACTTGGGCTGGCTCTCCCACGGCTTCTCCTGGCACGCTTCAGATGGACCAAATGGACTGTCTTAGTTTAGCTCCAGGATGGTCCCTGCAGATGAGTGCCTGTTGTTGTCTCTTTAGTGTTCCATTTGCTGGAAATGAATGAAGATGCTTCCTTGGCAGAGCTTGCACTGAACCAGACTCTGCAGATAATTAATAACCAGTTCCTCCAGGCAAGATCAGACATTTATCAGCTTCCAAAAAGTCAGCCCTGGTGGATTGCAACACCTGTTACTCTGGCTGCTGGTGGGGATCCTGGCCTCACTATTCCAGGAGAAATTGCAATAGGAGCCACAAAACTGCAGGGCCAAACACCTTCTATTTTCAGTGATGAGGAACTCTGCTCTTGTTTTCCTCGTCTGATTAGGAAAGGGAAGCATGCAGCTCTGGCATGAGTCTTGGCAGGGTTGTTAGCAGGTTGTGCTGTGAAAACTGCTGCAGGAATATGTCCACCAGCATGCCTGGGTCAGTGGAAAGAGTTTTCTGGGACCCTCCCTGCTTTTTAGTTTAAGAATTGACCCCTACCATGCTGACTGTCCTCCTTAGAAAGTGCTGTTGGGTTCTGGCATGGCTGTGTCACCCTTTGCTAGAGAACAGCAAAGTAGGTCATTGCCTGTGCTCAAGGCTCTTTCTGCTCTGCAAAAATATTTACAGCATCTATTTGAATCCTCCCAGTTCTCCATCAGTGACTTTTTCTTGACCTCCATGCCTGGTTCCCAAGTGCTGTATGCAATTTGTTTTGGAGCCTGTTAGTGTTTCTCTTGCACCCATGCCAAACTGTGCTGGAGTGTGGAACATCTCATTCATCCTTCTAATGAATAAAAACAGGCAAGGAGCCATCCTGGGGCTGAGCACAGGTGCCTCTGGCCTGCTGTCCTCTGACAGTTCAGCCCCTTCCCTGGGCTGTGTTGCTGCAGCCTGTTGGATTGGGATCCTGAGCTGGAGGCTGCACATTGTGGTTGTGCTTTGAAGACCTGGCTGGATGCTTCCCCTCAGTTTTGCCTGGTTCCTCTTGAACCCAGTGGTACTTTCTGCTTGTGTGAGAGGATTTGATTTCTCTCAGGCAGCTGCTCTTTGTGCAGACACACTGCTTTTCCTTTGAGCCTGCTGCCCTCTGATTTCCCTGGGCTCCTGCAGCTCTTGTGATGTGCTTGGTCCCTGGTTGCCTGCTCTGGTTTCACCTGCCTTTCATCATGCCTCTTCCCAGGCTAAAAACTCCTCCTGATCTATTTAGTGTCTCCTTGAACAAAACACTTTCTAACCCTGTAGTTATCCCTGTTACCCTTCTCTGTGCCAGATCATCTCTGAAGAAGGGAAACCAGAGCTGTGTGTGGCTCCATGGTGGCTTCAGCTGAGCCCCTCCTAACACTTTGGGTTTTTACCCCCACTGACAGTCAGCTGTTGGCTTTTATCTGCTGTGACTTCAGCTCTTTTCTGAGTGCTAATTTGCAGATCTTGTAGTGCTTGTGCAGGAAAGTAATTCCCCCCTTCCTCCCCTTCCCCTCTCCCCCTTCTGGATTTGTTGACATTTATTGATGCTCATTTTTTATCACTGGGTCAGTCAGTGCTGCAAGATCCTCTTGCAACTGTTCACAGTCAGGTTTCATTTGATCACACCAGATAACCTGGGATCATCAACACCACTTCTGAATCCATGGAATAGCAGAAGGCCTTGTGGGATCCCCTGGGAGCTGTTTGCTTCGGTGTTCACCTTCTGTTTGTCTCTTGTCTTCTAGCCCAGGAGACATCCTGCCTTTCATCCCATTGCATCCTGGCCTGGCAGGAGATGAGTTTGCCTCTTGGGTTTTTTTTCTGTGAGTCTTTGTATCTTAGAACAGTGTGAAAAGACTTTTCCTCCTCCCACGCCTTGCTATTATTTTCTGCTTTCAATAGAAGGGAGTGTTCTGCAATGGTCTGGAGTGTGGAGAAGTTTCTTCTCCATACCTCATCCCTAGCTGCTCACAGCAGTTAGGGGCTGTGCAGAAGGGACAATTTTCCCAGCAGATCGTTAACAACAATTAGCACTTTGCTGATCTTGCAACCATTGTTTTTGTGACATGAACCTGAAAAACTCTGGCCACTGGCAGACTTGGTGGAGGGTATAAGGGCTTGGAGTGAGGGGGAGTGAGACACCACCAGGCTGATGTGCAGTGGGATAAGCAGGTACCCTCCTGTGAATGAGGATTCTGGAGGGCAGTAAGCTCTACCTTGGGAGCATCTTCTTGCTCATCCTGATGAGAGCTGGGAACAGATAGCATTGTACTGCCTGCGATTGGTCATCTACTGAGATGAGGGTTTGACTGGTTCTCAAGGTGGAGAGAGTGACATGGTCCCAGCCAAGCTCCATTCAGAAGGGAAGCCCCAAGGGGAAAAAAAAATGGATTGGGCAACAGCAGGAGGGCAAAGTCCTTTGAAGTGTCACTTTAGCTCAAGGTGAGTTTTCTGTTCCTGGGCTGGAGGCAGGAGGGCTGCTGCTGCCTGCAGCAGAGTGCACTGGCAGGAGTGAGACTGTTGTGGAGCATTAGAATTTGTGGGGACTACAAAGATTCCTCTTGGAGGAATTCTGACTGGCCAAGAGCCACTTGGCTTTTTGGCCTTCCTCATGATGCCAGCTGTGGGAACGAGGACCCATGGGATAACTGAGGATCAGTATGAGTGCTAAGAGGAGCTGCACTGGCATTAGACACCTGATGTCCTTGGGCAGAGGAGGGGCTGAGATGTAGAGACCTGGGGAGGAATTACATTCCCCTTCTTCAGCAGGGAATGGTGGAGTGTTTGCTATGGTCTCCCAGAGCAGAGCTGGAGGCTGTGACAAGTCAGTTGCTCTCTTTTTAGTTTAATAATCTGTTTAAAGATTTTTCGTGGTTGCTTGGCATGAATCATGAGCCTGGTGTTATCCCTGTGTGCAACAGCACCCTGTCATTGACGGCTGTGTGATTTCCCAGGGGAGCCTGGCGTGCACACCTTCCAAAATCCCCAACAGGATTGATGGTGCCTTGCAGTGAAGGATCACTGCTCACTCCTTGAATCCCCTCTTTCTGGTCCTGTGCTGATGGCTCTCCCAGGCAGATGGTGTGCTCTGGTCCCTGGTGCTTGGCACTGCAGCGATCCACAGGTGACAGGCACTGCTCACAAAACTAAAAACCTGGAGGACTGAGTGGCAACTGGGCTTGGGAACTGCAGTTCAGGCTGGTTCCCTGCACTAGTCCCTGCAAACACTTTCTTCAGCTTTTTCTCTTGATACTGCTTGATACTGCCAAGCAAAGATGAGGAGATAAGTGCCTCATCCTTCCAGGAGGCTCTCTGAGAGAGGCTGAAGCCTACTTGCTGCCAGAGTTGGGGAATGCTTTCTGAATTGCAGTGATGGCTCCAATGCACTCCTGCAAAAAGACAGGGGTTGAGGTGACTCTGGGTGGCCCTTAATGCATACTGTGCTCTTATCCTCCTCTCCACCCACCCATATCTGCCGTGTCCAGCCTGTTCTTTGCCCTGTATGGTTGCAGCTGTCTCACAAACCTCTGCAAAAGGGAAGGTTGGGACATGCAGTGGCACAATTAAAATAGCAAGGATTAAACCACAGGCTTGGTGCTTGTATGGAAAGAGCTCCTAAGGCTGCAGATGTCCCTTCTGTTGCCTTCCCACCACAGCACATATCTATGCCTCTGGCAGAGGAACTGGGGGCAGGAGTGCAGGGGCTGGGTGGTCAGAAAGGCCCTCGAATGAAGGCAGTGCGCTGCGGAATGAGGGACGTGTCAAATGAAGGCAGTGTGCTGCAGAATGAGGGATGTGTCAAACGAAGGTAGTGCGCTGCAGAATGAGGGACGTGTCAAACGAAGGCAGTGCGCTGCGGAATGAGGGACGTGTCAAACGAAGGCAGTGCGCTGCGGAATGAGGGACGTGTCAAATGAAGGCAGTGCGCTGCGGAATGAGGGACGTGTCAAACGAAGGCAGTGCGCTGCAGAATGAGGGACGTGTCAAGGAATGAAACCTGGCCATGTGCTGCCCCCTTGACTTCACCGATGTGGCAACTCCAGCCCTGGCTTGAGGAGATGGAACTGGTCCTCTCAGCCAGCACTAACCTAGAGTTCCTTCCTCCCTTATCCCAGTGTTCCCGAGGCTTTGCAGCCGCCAGGGACATGTTTAACTTATCTTCTGCTGGAGAGCTCTCAGCACTGCCTTGCAGGATGCGCTTGAGGAAGGGTCTGGCCACAGGATGCGCTTGAGGAAGGGTCTGGCCGCAGCATGCGCGCTCGAGGAAGGGTCTGGCCGCAGGATACGCTCGAGGAAGGGACTGGCCGCAGGATGCGCTCGAGGAAGGGTCTGGCCGCAGGATGCGCTCGAGGAAGGGTCTGGCCGCAGGATGCGCTCGAGGAAGGGTCTGGCCGCAGGATGCGCTCGAGGAAGGGTCTGGCCGCAGGATGCGCTCGAGGAAGGGACTGGCCGCAGGATGCGCTCGAGGAAGGGACTGGCCGCAGGATGTGCACTCGAGGAAGGGTCTGGCCGCAGGATGTGGTCGAGGAAGGGTCTGACCGCAGGATGTGGTCGAGGAAGGGTCTTCCTCTTCCCAACTCCTTCACCCTTGGCAGGGCTACCAGCAGATAATGGCAGCAGTCATCCAGCTGCTGGGGCTTGAGTTGACCAGGACACTGCCTGCCTGTGCCAGCTGCCTGCTCCATGTGCTGTTGCTGGGTGAAGAAGAGTGAAAAGACTTCTCAGCAGGACTTTGCTTTCTGTGAGCTTTACCTTGTTGTGCAAAGTGGATGTGTGCATCAGGCCAGAAGGGAGCGGGGAGACGTGGGGCTGAATTGCTAATACAGGGCTGTCTAATAAGAAAAATGTCTCTGGACCTGGAAGGTGCAATTTTTACTTCTATCTTCTAGAAAATAGCATTGCCAGCAGGGGAGGGGAGGCTTGTGGAGCTTTGCACTGACTCATGCTTCCTGTTCCTTTTCAATGAGAAATACACAAAATGCTAATTTTTGGGTGAGGCCCTGTGGTGCTAAATTGCCTCCGCTTGTTGAAAGAGAGGCAATGGCTGGATGGGTTTGTCATAGGGCTCGGTGCTTCTGTGGAGGTTTGGAGCAGTAGCAGCCCCTGATGTGGGCAGTTTGACCATCCATGGAGGCAGAGGTAAGAGTTAGATCTGGAAGATGGAGTGCTCAAAAGACTGCACAGAATGTCAGGATGGAAGGGACCCCAATGATTATCTGGTCCAACCTTTCTAGGTGATAGTATAACTGGGATGAGCTGGCCCAACAGCCTGTCAAACTGAATCTTAGAACAGTCCAATGTAGGGCAATCCACTGCTTCCCTTGGGGGAGGATTCTAATGTCTAACTGTTCTCATGGTGAAAAATTTTCTGATGAAGTCTAACTGGAATCTCCTCAGGAGTAACTCGTACCTATTACCCCTTGTCTTTTCCATGTTACTGCTTGTAAAAAGGGAGTTTCCAATCTTCTTAGTAGCCACCCTTTACATCCTGATACTTATGGATGTGGTGCTGGTCTGGATGAACACAGCCCACTCTCACAAGCCTCCATCTGTCCCCACACAGACTGGGGTGGAAGTAAAACACACAAACACACACCCTTGAGCTGAGATAAAGAGTTTTACTGGAAATACTCCAGTGCACAACTACCTTGGCCTGTTTGCATGTTAAAATCTGAACTTCAACCCCCATGATACTCTCATTTTGACGCTGGCATGATGGCAGCATGGCATGGACTATCATCAGCAGATTTAACTCAACCCATGACAGATGCTCAGGGATGTGGTTTAGCAGTGGACTCGGTGGTGTTGGGTTTATGGTTGGACTCAGTGATCTTTTCCAACCTCAACAATTCTATGACTCATGTATTTTTGTGTGTGTTCTGCAGCTGTCACTCTCGCCAAACATGACTTGGGTCAAAGCAGCTCAGTGTATCTGGAAATAATTACTGGGACACTATGGTGGGCACATTCACATCCCTTGGAGCACTTGAAACTCTTGGAATCAAAAACTATTAAACCCACAACCATTTTGCAAGTGACAAGAAACTGAGAAAACAATTAAATGAAATGGAAAGCTTGTGGACACAGAAGTGCTAGTGAAGTAGAAAAAATGACCCTATTAAAGGAAATAGACTCCCCCATCTTTCCCTGCTTCCCTTCTGCTGCACCAATTTCAGAGCATTAGTGCCTGGGGCTTTAGTGCTGGACTGTTTAGCTCTTTTCCATACACTACCAGAGAGTAACTTTGTGAGTTCATCATTCTTGTCCCCCTGGTTTGCCATGCAGATGTGGCAGAGGCAGGTTCTGCTTATGCAGCCGGCAGCATTTGTGCTTTTTCTTGGTTGTCTTTAAGACTGGAAGTCATTCTGATTGCAACAATTTGTCACTTGGTCATGAGTCTTGTGCTGAGAAAATGGAAGAGCTGTTTTTAGTGTTGTGTTTTTTGGGGAAAGAACCCTGCCATGTAGCCTGAGTGTGTGCTTGTCCCCAGTGTGGCCCCACTCAGAAGGCCACTCAGGCCGCATCTGGTGCAGGAGATCCTTCTGTGTCTCTGGACACATCATCTTTGGTTCCAGGGCTGCTGATCTCTATAGATGACATCAATGAGTCACCATATCACCTCTGGGAAGGGAGAGGGGGCGGTGGGATAAGAATCTTGGGCTCTTCTTCCAAGACAGTGATACATAAGCAACAGTGATGTTGGCTGATGCTCACAGGGAGATGAGAACACACATTGCTGAGGCAGTGGCAGGGAAAGCAGCTCTGAAATGAGCACCCCAACTCCTCCTCCACAGGGACATCCTGATGGGGAAATCCTACCACGAAGGCTGCCGAGGTGTGGTTGGTGTCTGGGGAAGGCTGGTGCTGAGCCAGGGTGTGAGGCATGCCCATCGTGGGGCATACCCTGGGTGTGTGCTTGGCCACTCCTGTGCAGACCTGCTACCTTCCTCCCCATGGTCTCTGCCCTCCTTTTGGCTGGGCTGTGTGGTGCTGCTGTGCCAGCTCGCTGCCCCTCCGTGCCAAGAGCGCTGTGCCAACGCCCACAGCAGTGGCGTGTCCTTGGCACAAGAGGGGGTACTGCCTCCAACCTGGCTCTGGAGACCGAGCATGCGTCTCCCCACGCACTGGGGCCATTAGGAGACCCCACAGGGATGTCACTCAGAAGCAAAAAACAAAAAGAGAAGGGGGAACAACTGTAACCCGGTAACCATAAGAGCTGTGGGAGGAGAAGCAAATAGAAGATGATTGTGTGTATTTTAATAAATACAGAAAAAGAAAAGGCAGAATTTCCTGTGCAGCTTTGCTCATCCAAAATGCTCTCAGAGTCTCGCAGTGGCTGAGTTTCTACCTTCATGCAGGGACCAGAGATGCAGGGCCAAACCCAACTGTAGCTGACAGGAAGCAGAGGACATTGCATGGTCCTTGCTGTCCTGGGGCAGCCTGGGTCAGGATTGTCCCATCCCTTGAGTGTAATGTGGACACCATTGCCCTGTGACGGGTCTGGGCCAGTCGAGATCAGCTGGAGTCTCCCCCCTCACCAGTGCCCATTTGGTGCACAAAAGGCTGGGTTCAGCCTAGCCATGGACATGACCAGGCTGGCTTTGACTCTCTAACAACAGGTTGTACTGCAGCCCCATGACTTTGCCAACAGCACAGAGAGAGGTCAGACCCTGTGTGTGACTCTAGCTCCAGCATTGCACTCTACCAGGGCTTGTCTTTCCCTCCCTGGTAGAGGTAACAGGAGGCACAGCAGCAACTGGCTGTGCTGTTACACTACATATTGGGCACTGAACCTTAAAGAAAAGTGCCTTTGCCTGAGGAGGGGACGTTGAGATTGGTTGTAGGCTACTTGTTTTCCTAACTACACCTCCAGACTCCCTAGACATCCTCCTGGGAAAAGTATGGAGATGGGACAGGCAGCTGCTGGCAGAAACTTGTGCCTCTGTCTCCTTTTACAGCATGGAGCAGTTGGAGAGGAGAGATTTAGACTGTAGGTTATGTGAGAATTTGTCCAAATGTCAGTTCAGAGTTTCTTCTGTTTGCACAGCCCAGCTCCTGGTGGTGGTGGTGGTGGTGGGGATGAAGAGTGTTCTGGGAGGGTCTTTGGTGGGTTTTGGTTCCTACAGAGCAGGTGGTGCCACTGAGAGCTCTGACAGGTCCACACAATTGCGTAATGCAGGGTGTAGGATGATGGGACCTATTGTTGACTCTCAGCAGTTTGGGATTGATTTATGGTGGGAAGCAGGAGGATGCTCACTGGTCTCTGTCATGCATAGCATGCAAGGAAGCAGAAGAGGAACTTGTGTCCTTCCTTTTCTTTGGCACATGAAGTTAGAAATAGTAACAAAAAATCTTAAAACACTTCCCAACAAGCAGAGGAGTTTCCTCAGAGGCAAAGTTGCCTCTTGGGTGCTGGGAACCCAAGGAGCCTCTGCTGAGCTCTGCAGGACAAATGTGTTACAGAGCCCAGAGCCAGGCAGATGTGTGGGCTGTCACTGGTCTTCAGCCTGCACTTCCAGTCTCAAGGGATGGTGCTCTAAGCAGGGTAGTTTTTCCACATGCCCTGGGTGGAAATGCAGCAAAGGAATAACAGGATTGTGACCATGTGTGAATCACAGAATGGCAGGGGTTAGAAGGGACCTTTAGAGATCGTCCAACCCCCTGCAAAAGCAGGATCACCTAGGGCAGGCCAACAGGAAAACATTCAGGCAGGTTTTGAATGTTTCCAGAGAAGGAGACTCCACAACCTCTCTGGGCAGCCTGCTCCAGTGCTCAAGCACCCTCACAGAAAGGTTTTTCTTGATGTTGAGGTGGAACTTCCTGTGTTCCAGTTGGTACTTGTGGCCCCTCATCCTAACACAAGGCACCACTGAATAGGACTGGCTCCATCCTCTTGCCACCTACCCTTCAGATATTTGTAAGCATTTATAAGATCCTCTCTCAGTCTTCTTTTCTCCAGACCACACAGTCTCAGGTCTCAACCTTTCTTCATAAAAAAAATGTTGTAGTCTCCTAATCATCCTTGTAGCCTCTTTTGGTCTCTCTAGTATTTCCCTGTCTCTCTTGAACTGGAGAACCCAGAAATGGTCACAGAAGCAAGTTATTGAAGAAATCCAAGGCTGGTGTATTCCTGAAGCTCCTGCTAGAGCATGCTCTAAGAGGCGACTGTGTTGGCCGAGCTGGGATGGTTGATGGTGTTTAGCTGCAGTTTAATGGTAGGAGAGATCAATGGAGAGATCTGATTTGGTTCACATTAATCTTGATCCCAGTTCCTGTGTTCCCAAGAGGCTGAGCAGTAGGATGCCCCCCTCCTGGCATGCTGATGGCTGCTGGGGAGCTGGCCAAGCTGGGGGAGAGACGGTGTCGTAGCGAGAAAGTGGAAGAGTGTTGAGGTTTCCATATGCTGATTGCAGCATGCAGTTTTAGTGGTACATGGTTCTGGAGGAAGGAAGGGAAAGGAAGATAAAAATAAAGCTACAGTCCTGTATTTAGCTATAAACCACTCTGGGATATATAAATTTTTTTCCAGTAGTATTTGAAGACTATGCAATAAACAAGCTTGTTCATGATTTTTTCATTTTATACCACTACTGCTTTGAAGAAGTAGCTGAGTTGCTGTGGCATTTTTATAGCTCAGAATCCCAATGTTTGGGCGGAGAAGAGGGCTGCAAATCCTCTGTGCCAGTGTCAGGAGATCTGTGTGTAGTGCAGGAGCACTTTTTTTCTAAGACTCTCAAGTTCAGCTTATCCTAAAGTCCCTGGATAATTGATGAGGACATCTCTATCAAATAGATTCATCATCTGAATGCTGAACTTTTTGTCTTACTGAGCTGTTTGTCTTGCTGATTTCTCTTAAAGACCAGGTTTTGAATCAGTTCATCCAGAATAAACAAATGTGCCAAATCTTTAGAATTCTGAATGACTTCATATGCAAGAATAAGAGATAATATATTCAAAATGTAGCTGCCACTGCAGTGGGAGAAGAAACTCAGATGCAAATACAAAGCTGAAACTGTGTTTCCACAGATACTGGTATAATTGGATTTTACTACAATTTCTTAACACTAATAAAGGACAGTGGTAAATATTTGCTTTGTTTCCTGAATCTGACACAGTACCTGAGGCCAAAAGAGAAGGATTAATTTGGTTTGAATTTGGTTATGTGGAGTTTAAAACAAAACCCAAGACATCAGAACCCAAAAGATGAGTGTTTGAGGATGGTGCTTGTGTATAGATATGAATGTCCTTGAATTTGGTGGGTGCAGCACTATGGTGGTCCTGCCTGCCCACACCTCAGGCTGTAGGAGCTGTGGGGAATGTGGGACAGGGTGGCAGCTCTGTGTAAAGGTGCCCTTTCCACATGGCAGCCAGTGTGTGCATGGCTGTGCAGCCGTAGTGCTCAGTCTTTCCTGCAGGAGAGGAGACAACATGCTGCTTTAAACGGCCCCTTAATGACCAGTGGAGATCACTGTGTGTGGCAATGCCCTTCAAATGCAGTTCTAACACCCACATTTGGAGTTAGACACCTGAAATTATGTGTTAGAATATGAGAGTGAATGAATGATCTTGAAAATTTATATTTTTCTCTTCCTAAAAGTCCAATTTTATGATGCTGTCCAGACCTGTCAGCATCAAGAAATCCCAGCTGGGCTAGAACTTTGCTGGAGTTGGCCTGGAGAAAATAATGCTTTTGGAATAATTTATCATAACTAAGCTCTAAGAGGAAGGATTTAATTGTGGCTTTTTTTCTTTGTGATTAGATGAAGGTTAGATCCTCCTTTGCAATGTGAGTTAGAGGTGGTCATCTAACTTTTGCACTTACAACACTTGATCCAGAGGGAGTCCTTGAGGTGACAGGAGTTTGGCTTGATTTCTCTTAAAGACTGTGTTTTGGATCAATGTGTATCATAGAGTAATGTCCCTGATGCCCAAGGCTCTGCACAGATGTGTTACCTGGTGCAGAGCCTCGGCTGCAGTGTGCATATGGCAGCTAAAAGGAATTGAAAAGCTCTGAGGTTACAGAATTAAGTGGCAAATAACATCAGTGAGAAACATCTGAAGTGCTGAGAGTGAGCTGCTTTGTCTTCTGGGGCTGTGTTCAGCAGAAATTTTGCATGCTGGTTGCTCTCCCAGAAACTCAGGAACAACAGCTGAACAGGACTTTGGAGCCTGTTCAGCTGGGAACTTATTTACATGGGTTTGAATTGTGAAAGGTGGGAGAAGATCTGAGGAGCCTCAGATCACAGCTCTGCAGCCAGCAGCAAAGCCCCTACACGACCACTTACTGTATTCAGCTGTTGGAAGCTCTCTTTTTTTCTCCATATGACTTAGGCAGTATGTGCTGGAGGCAAAGCTGTGGGAAGGTGGCAGGAGTGGGTTGGAGAGGCTTTGGGTGAGACCTTTGGAAGTACATCTGACAGGAACTGGAGCTTTCCAGCTATTTGCCTGACTCAAACTCCAAAGCTACGTGTGAGGGATGAAGAACCAGCTTGCTGCAGAGGCACCACATCTCCTCTCCCAGGATTTCCCTATCCTTCCTACTTTCCACAAAGGGCTTATGAAACTGGAGTTCTTCTTATGGCACAGATAAATTTCACTGATGAAGCCAAAACCCAAAGGATCAGGAGCTTTGATCTTGCTTTGTGTGTCTGCACTCTGGCATGAGGGCATTGAATGGCTTTGTTACCTTGCAAAGGAAAAGTTTTAGCTTAACTCTGATTTGCTGAAATTGGTAACGCTAAGTGGCATGGGGCAGTAGTGTCATACCCATATTCTGGTTGGTAAATGTTGTTTGAAAAAGGAGGCCAAAGGCAAACTCTTAACCCTCTGGAATGGCAACCTGAGATCTGGTGGAGTTTCATCTCCTTTCTGTGTGGCAGGGCAGCCTGCATGGAACTGGCTTCAAGTTGCTGCCTTTNTTGATCACAGGCAGCAGCATGCCAAGGGATGGGTGATATATCCTCCTGGCCACGACACTTGGCAGCTGGACAGGTGACTGACTCATCAGGGTTCGCAGTTTCTCATTTAATACCAGGACTGTTCAGATGATTTAAGAACTGTCAGACCGGAAGGGAGGTTGTGCTTCTGCTTCTAGCACGCTTGTGGAGCCGTCGCCTCGTTTGCCTCCCATCCACATTTTCCCGTGTGGAGGGAGGCTGGGGGTGGATCTGGGTTTGGTTCTCAGCTCTGGATCTATCTTGCGAGCGGTTTCATTCCCTGCTGCTGATTGGGCTGTTCCATTGGCTCCTCTTGCTCTCTGTTGTTTGCCTGCTGAGGAGCAAATGTCCTGTGCGCTGCGGGCTGCGGGGCGCTCCGGGGGACCGGGCTCTGCGCCGTGCCCACCCCGCCGGCCCCTCACCTGAGGCTGGCCGAGCCCTTGGCCACCCATGCCCCCGGGGGGACCTCTCTGCAGTGGGGGCGCTGCCGCCTGCCCCGCAATGTAATTGCGTTTGGGGGGCTGCCAGCTTCTCCCGGCGCGGGGGGCGGCGGTGCGGGGCAGCACTGGCCGGTGTTTGCCGGGGTGCGGGTTGCGCGGGGCCGGCCCCAGGAGGAGGTGCCGGGGCGGGGGCAGACGGCAGGAGCGGGCAGGGCAAGAAGGGCGTCCCCCCCTGTCCCTGCTCTCCCCTCACCCACCATTGCCACTGCCCCCTTCTCTCCCTCAGGCTCTCGTCGCCCGGCGGCTGCGGCGGCGGGGACGGCGGCGGGAGCCGCAAGAGCGGGGTCATTCTGGACATCGCCGCCTTGAAGATGACGGAGCTGGAGTCCGAAGTGCTGCCTTTGCCGCCCCGGTACCGCTTCCGCGATCTGCTGCTGGGGGACCAGTCCTTCCAGAGCGACGACAGGTTCGGGGACACAGCGGGGTGGGGGGGCACGGAGGGACACACACACAACCTCTCCGGGAGTGGGGTAGGGAGGGAGACGCATACCCGGGATAGGCAGTCCCCGGGGTTGGGGACACCCACAGCTTGGGTGGAGGACACACACCTGGGGCTGGGGACACACGCCTGGGACCTCCACTCTCCAGGGGTGGGGGCCCCGCGCCTGGAGGTGGGTGCGGACGCGGGGCTGTACGCAGTGCTGAAACGCGGCCGGCGCGGAGCTGTCTGCGGTGCTGATCCCGCGGGCGCGGAGCTCTCCGCGGTGCTGGCGGCCGGATCCCATCGTGCCGGGGCTGACTGCGGGCACCGAGCGACCGGAGGGCATCGGGATGCAGGAGTGCTCGGGGTCCGCCGACACCGGTCTGTGCTCGCAGGAATCAGTGAACGAGAGGCACTGGAATGTGTGTGAGTGCTGGCACTGGAGGGCACGGGGGCGTGTGTGGGTACACCTTGGACAGTAGGTACCAGGAACATGTGGGTGTTCCAGGGGTGGTGGACATGCCAGAGCTGCTTGGTAGTGGAAGTTGTGGGTATACCGGGCCAGCCAAAATTGAGATGTGTGGGAGCTTACTGAGTCCCATCGGGGTTGGTGAGGAGGAAAATTACTGCTGTCTCAGAGATAGGTGCTGAGGTGAGGGGATGGTGCAACTTCATCTTAAGCCGCATGCAGAGTTTGGGTTGAGAGCATGCATTTATTTTGGGGGTGAGGCTCATCCAGGCTCTTCTCAGGGGCTGTCTTTGCAGTAAGGGGTGTTGATGGGAACAAAGTGACCCTAAAAAACTGCTGTGGATGAGCACAACTCTCCTTTTCTTGGGCTGTCTAGAAAAATGGCTTTTATGGGTTGAACACCAAGCCTGGTATTCCTAACTAGCTGACAAGGATTTAGTATCAGGTCGAGTGAGCTGAAGCAAACGAAGGAATGCCATGAGTGCAAAGTGAATTTCATGAGCAGAGCAGTTATATGAAGTGGAACAAGAACAACCCTGCCTTCAACTCTGTTCATATCAGAATAAATCAAAGAGCTACAGTCCTAATGTGGAGTCACTAAGATGTGGTCATCTTTTCCCACCAATTAATTGCATGATGTGTACAGAAAGAGATGTGACTCTGGCTGAAAAATAACACTTCAATTGCTTGCAATTAGCCTTTGGGTAGCTGCTGTGCATCTGGTAGACCTGAATCAAGGCTTTTGTGCATCTGTGTTAGAGGTAATTTCATTTTTTTTAATGAGTACAGGCTGTCATGCCAAAAAAAAAAAAAAACAAAACCAAAAACCAACCCTGTGTATTTGACTTTGAGGATGTTAGATTTACAAGTGCTCTAAAGAAGTGTTCCTAACTTTTATAGCTGCATTAAAATAAAGCTATCTTGGAAATGAGTCTGTGATCCTCAAGGTTATAAAGTCTGGATTTCCTTAACAAACCCTTAAATATTAATCAAGTTTTCTTGCACTAGATGAGAGGCTGATAGGAAATTCCTACTGCAGAAAATGTTTAGATTCCAGAATGGTTTGATAATTTCCATATTTAAGTGTTTGAATTGATCTGAGACACATAAGATGGCAATTGCAGGCTGTGGGGTTTTTTTCTGCCTTTCACTGGTATACCTTAACCTTCATTTCCATCTAGATTTGAGTGTTTCTGCTCCAGAATCTGTCTTTAATTTTAGTGTGGGGATTCTCTGTGTTACTTTGTTAAATTTAATTAGCTCTGTTTCTCAAGACACCTTTATTTCATTGGCTTTATGGTGCTGTTGTCTCTAGTTGTTTGACTTTCCCCTTCATCCACCAAATATTGCAAACTTCACAGTGTGCTTGGGAATGCAAATCTCTGAGCTCATATTTGCTAGTCAGATGGAGTCCTCTTGGCTTCACTGGGAGGTGAGCCTTAGGCTTTTGGAAATGGTGCTGTTAGGCCTCAGATTCAGTCCAAGTCATTAATGACACTGGATGGAGCAAGCTCGCTGGAGTAATTATGACTTAGTAGATCAGACTGTTCCAAACCAACTGAATAAAGAGCTGATTTAGGCTAGCAGAGGAAAAGCAGAAAGGCTTTTTGGCTTTGCTGTGCTTATAAATACTAAGCAGCTCAGAGATGTGCTTTGAAGTGCTTTGTTACAGAGCTGACAGGAATGTGCTGGGGAAAATTCCCCACGTCAACAGTGGGGAACTGTGAATGGGAAAATAGAGCTCATTGGGCTTACAGATGTAACACTGAAGGAAAACACTCCTAGCACTGAATATCTCATTTATTTACAAAAGCAATGCTAAAACCATTAGCATCTCAAGTGGCTGCTTTTGCAAAGCTCCTCTGGAATAGTGGTGTGCTGATGAAAGTGAGGAGGTTTCTGGGGTCAGCGAAGGACTGAAAGAATGGGAAGCTGTGGAGGAATCCAGGTTTTACTGCTTCCTGGAAATTAAAACCACTTCTGTTAGAAATGTGTTAATCCATCCTCATTACAGAGGATGCGGAGGAGACACCGACGCTGGCCTGAGGTAAGAGAATGAGGTAATGCTGGAGCTTGAGGAGGCAAGAGGTTGCTAGAAGGAGTGGATAATTAGAGAACCGTGGTATGGCAGAGGGAGGGAGCATGTCCAGATAACTGGTGGCACTGAAAGGGCTAATCAATGAATATGAGGTGGAACAGGTACAACAGGCTGCCTCGGTTTGACTTTTCTGTTTTAGAATGCAAAAGGTGAAGACAATCAGTCAAACCAAGGCAGGCTTGCTCCTTGGCAGGTAGGCTGATTGACATGAGGACTAAAATAATACTATGAATTTTGTGTGGTGAGTGGTAATAAATCAACCCAGGGAGCAAAGAGGAAGACTGGCTGGAAGAGGAGAGGGGGAGGAAAGTGGATTTGTGAGAGAGAGAAAAGCCTAATGACAAGCAAACGCAGGGATGGCAAATGGAAGTGTTCCTTATTCATCTTTAGAAGTCACCAGCATGAGACACTGAGGAGGCTTTGGGCTGAGCTGTCTCAGTGCAGTGCAAGTGTATTTAAATACCAAGCTTGACATTTTTGCAAGGCTAGTCTTTAGGTTATAGAGACAGGATTAACTGCCACTCAGCAATACATTTCCAGAGGACACAAAATGCAGTCTCAGCATAAATTTGACGAATGGGGCTGGGGAGCTAATTTCCCTTTCAGAGAGAGAAGGTTCTTTGTGTGAACATGGAAGTTACCTCAGTGTTCTGGCAGAAGTCTTATCTGGTTTAGAAGTTTCTTTGCCTCTGTTTGGAAGGTTCTGTCAATGTCAATACTGGGAGAAAAAGAGACCTGTTCTGCTCTCTTGTGGCAGTTTTGCATTTCTTCTCTCACCGGTGTTTTGTTGTTGCAAAATATTCAGAGCCGCTAGAACAGAACAGCGAAGGCAGAGTTTAAGATGTGGAGCCTGTAACAAAAAGAAGGTGAAGAACTGAGGGCATGAATACCGATCTTTCCTGTCTGCCCTTTCACGTGCTTGGTGAAGTGCTGAGGGCATGAATGCTGATCTTTCCTGGCTACCCTTTCACATGCTTGGCACACAGCTCCTCCAGCCATGGGAACCCTTCATGCAGCAGTACCTGGTGTGGGAGCAAGGCCAAGCGATGCTGCTGGGGGAGAGAAGGAGCTGAATTCAGTTTCCTGTTGGTGCTGTGGGTTTGGGCTGTGTATGGAAGGCTTCTGTTCTCAAGTGATACTGGTATTTGCTGATTGAAGGCAGCTGAGAAAGCACATCTGCTGAATTGATAAATATTGTTCCATACCACAAGCTGTGGCATCCCTTTGATCTTTACTGTCCTGACTAGGGCAGTTTTTGATCTGCATTCCCTTTCCTTGGACAATGCTGACAACTGGGCTGGGACATGTATTAAAAACCCCCATAAATAAAATTAAACTGTATCTTAGAGAAGTGCCATTAGGAGCTTATTTGAGCCTAATTTAAATAGTCTGAACACTTTCCAGAGAACTGTTGTCAGAAGCCACAGTCCTATTTACAACAGCAAGAAGTAATGGATGTCAGTTTGATTAAGTGCATTTTTCTGAGGCTGATTATCAGCAGAGAATCATTTTGATGGATGAAGATGCTTGGAAAAGAAGAATTTAGCAATCTCTCCATGAGAATGGTAACATCTCTTGTTTAAAGATTTTTCAGATGTTGCTTAACTGAGAAAAGAGGCTTTGAATAACTGCAGTGAGGAGTTCTTAGTTTCTGCTTCCATCTTAGATAGATTTTTGTAAACTTCTTTGGCTTTTAACTGACATTTGGTCTTTGTCTCTTGAGTTTGTCACTGAGTGGTGGCTTGAAGTCATGGGTTGGATTATAGCTGGCACAAACAGACCAGAGTGCTGAAATACCATGCTTGTAGGGTCTTATTCTTGCACTTTTTGTGCTAACATGCCCCAAGTGACTCCCTCATCAAATGCATCATTACATTAATGGGTCTCAGCAGTTTTGTGTCCCTCTGTCAGGTTCCTTAAATATGTCTGCAGCTGAGTCCCCACTTCATTGCCAGTTGATTTAATGGGCAATTTCTCCCATTTTATTTGGAAGATGCAGATGCTCATTTGAAAAAATCCCATTTGTGAGGAAAAGTTGGAGATGTTTATTTCTGTGATGGTGAGGTAATGGCCAATATTTTAGTTTCTGGACTGCAAAGACTGTTTGGGCTGTAGCATCTGTGCTTGAGAATGTTTTATACTTGGACTTAGGAAATCCTGCTCTCACGCTTGTCTGCCTCACAATTCTTCTGGCAAAGGCTTTTCACCTGCCTGCAGCCTGCTTGTGAAGGCAGGATGAAGGTATTTACTGCCTAAAACACATTCTCTGAGTAACAGCATTGAGACCCAGTGCTCCCCAGCCCTGTGTGCTAAATCTCTCAAGGGGTGGCTTAGTGTCAGTTGTGATGCCTGAGCCCAGCTCCAAAGCAAGTAATAAATAACAGTGGTGAGGGTGATGGAATCCGAAACAGAACCACTGAAATTGAATTGTATCTCCTCCGCTTTTGCCACCTGGCAAAGCAAAATCAAAACATTTATTAATTTGATTGGGCTGTTTTCCTGAGTCAGTGCTTTGTCAGGAGCCTTCTATCTCACAGAACACAAGGAAAATCCTCTGCCAGCCCATGGCAGTGACCCTACTCCCAACTGGAGTGACTCTGTAAGGCTCCTGCTCCTGGGCTGGGCAGCAGAGTCAGTGGAGCAGGTGGCAGAGTGGTGTAGCTCTTTCCAAAGTAGATCCCTACAGCTCTTCTGTGTCAGCCCAAGCTGTGGACAGTCACAGAATCCCAGCATGATGGGGTTGGAAGGAACCTCTGGAGGTCTCCCAGTCCAACCCCACTGCTAAAGCAAGGTCACTAGAGCAGGCTGCCCAGGATCACAATGTTGAGGGGGAGGGATTGGAGTCTTTCCAGAGAAGGATACTCCACAACTTCTCTGGGCAGCCTGCTCCAGGGCTCCAGCACCCTCACAGCAAAGAATTTTTTCCTCCTGTTCAGATGGAACCTTCTGGGTTCCAATTTGTGCCCATTGTCCCTTGTCCTCTTGCAGGGCATCACTGAGAAGAGTCTGGCCTCATCCTCTTGGCCCCCACTCTTTAGCCTTGAGAAAGTGCCCTCAGCCTGCTCTTCTGTAGGCTATACAGCCCCAGGTCTCTCAACCTTTCCTTCTCAAACAGATGCTTCAGTCCCCTTAGCATCTTTGTAGCTTCTGCTGGAGTGTCTTCAGTAGCTCCTTGTCTCTTTTGGACTGGGGAGCCCAGAACTGGAGCATGTGGCCTCACTAGGGCAGAGTAGAGGAGGAGGAGAACCTCGCTTGACCTGCTGATCACACTTTTCCTAATGCACCTCAGGAGGTAATTTACCTTCTTGACCTTGAGGGCACTTTTCTGGCTTATGGTGAACTTGTCCACTGACAAGATGGAATTCAGTCCCCAGCTGTCATGTAAGTTGTAAGAGAATCTGCCAGAGCTTTTTGAGAGGTGTGAGTGGCCACACTGCAGTCCTTGCTCCTGCTTTCTGAATGTGTGGACAGGGACACCCCCAAGCCACCAGGCATGGCTCTGAAGCATGGTGTCTTAGGTCTAGACTGGGAGAGCTTGTGGTAATGTAGGGTAAAAGCACCTGGGGCATAGCATTGTTGCACTTAAATCTGCTGCTAGTCCCATTTGCCACCTTGCATGGAAGAGTGACCAAAAAGACTGCTCCTGGGTGGCCAAGTTCTCTTTAGCAAGGGTGACAGCAGTATGTCCTCTCCCTTGACAGAGGCAAACTCAACATCATTGTTGAATTCCTCAGCCTGGCTCCAGATGATACCTGGGTGAAGAGTGTTGAAAGGCTGGGACAGCTTTATAGAAAGAAAGGATTTGAGTTTTCTTTTGTTTGCAGATCTGCTT
>VWZE01002670.1:265711-277670 GCA_013396675.1 Eubucco bourcierii | reverse complement strand
TTTTTTTTTTTTTTTTATTTTTATTTTTATTTTTTTACAGTAGATGCCATTGCTACCTGCAGTTTGCTTTTCCAGATGTTCTGCAAGGCTGCAGGGATGATTACTAATGCAGTGTCTTAATTGAAGTGCTCTTTGGAGCTTTTTAAATGGATGTTTCCTTCCAGACATTGGAGTGCCTTTGACTATTCACCTAAAGGCAGGAGCCCCTGGACATCAGCAGAAATATTAGGAAAGTTATGAAAGTAATAGGCTAAGGGGAGAAATGCACTTTTTTTTTAATAATTATATATATTATTTTATTAAAAAAATGCTATTACTCTTTTCAGGGATATTGCTTTTACTGTCAGTATCAGACCCTTGCTAGCAATAAAAATGCATGCACATAGCAGTCTGATGGAATGAGCAGAGATGTCCCTGGAGTGCTGCAGCCCGTACAGCTGTACCCTGATGAGAAGGAAAAACAACACTGATTTTCAGTTATTTAGTGCAATTTAACACCATGGGCTCAAATTTCCATCCCTCCCTGGTGGATTTGCTTGCTTTATTCACTTTCACTTGGGTTTCTCTTCAGTTTCTTGGACAAATGAGCTGGAAAGTGAAGGCAGTGTTTCAGATTACCTGAAAGGGAAAGCATGATCAGAGGTGGCAGAGAGCTGTATCCACCATGGCCATGGGTGTAGTCACAGCAGAGACTCTCCAGTTGCAGATCTGGGGTTTTGGTTTTGTTTTTTTGTTTTGCTCAAGTTGTCTGCAAGAGCAAAAGTAGGGAGCAGGGCCATGAGGAGGAGCAAGTGCTGGGTCTCCAGGTGCTCTGCAAGGCAGGGATGCTGTCAGGGGAGGTTCTGTGTGGCTGACATTGACCTTACTGAAGGAAAATTAAACACATTGGCAAAAATGAACATTTGTCCTCCTCTTGACCAGTTATGCAGCACATGCAGAAAGTCCTAATTGAAAAGTTGCCTGCAGTGAAACCAAAGGCATGGAGTGCAGAGTGGCATGAAAAATGCTGGAGTCTTGGGTCCTACCGTGGTTAACTAGGGCAAATCTCTTTCCACGTGTTCTGTGCAGGAGACTGAAGCCTGGTGGGGACACTGCTGGTTGCTCCAGCTGTGCCTGGGCCTGGTGCACCTTTATGCCTGGGGCTTCTTAGAGCTGCTGTGCTCAGATGGGCAGCTACTTAAACTACCCAGTAAAGAGCAGAGGACAGAAAGCATGTGTGAGCGGGTGGAAGAAGGTTGATTGCATATAAAATCATGGCAGAGATCACAAACATGAATCTCCATTCACAGATTTGGTGAGGAAAAAAAAGAAGATGACATTTGTGATCTTTCTTTTTGTTGTTATTGTGTCTGTTCAACCTGGAAAAGAGAAGGCTCTGGGGGGACCTTATAGTAGTGTTTCAGTACCTGAAAGGGGCTATAGGAGAGCTGTTTCTGAGGGCCTGTGGTGATAGGACAGGGGGAAATGGTTTTAAACCAGAGCAGGATAAATTTAGACTGGACATTAGGAAGAAGTTCTTTACTGTGCAGGTGGTGAGTCACTAGAATGGGTTGCTCAGAGAAGCTGTGGACACCTCATCCCTGGAAGTGTTTAAGAGCAGGCTGGATGAGACTTTGAGCAACCCAAGCTAGTGGAAGGTGTCCCCGTGCATGGCAGTGGGGTTGGAACTTGATGATCTTTAAGGTCCCTTCCAATTCCAGGCATTCTGTGATTCTATGGTCAGAGCAAAACCCTGTGTGTGCAGAAACCAATGGAGTGCTGCTGTTGACTTGGGTGAGGGTAGAAGGTCAGGCTGGGATCAAAGCTGTCACTGCCGCCTTAGTGACAGCATGAGAAACAACTTGGCAGCTGTAGCTGTAACTGTAGAGAATGCATTAAATTTTTCTGCTATGTTTTCCCACTAACTTATCTCATCACAGTTGCATCTTTGTTCCCAAGGGAAATGATTTATTGCTTTCTGAAGGTGGTGCTCATTCCTTTTCCCCTGCACAACCTGTTTGGTGGCTGATGGCGTGTAGGGAGTTTGAGCTCAGACTTCCCCCACTGGCAGCCTTGGGAGACGTGAGGGCTCAAGTCCTGCACCACCATCACTGCCTTCTGCAGTCAGTCCTGTCCTGGTGCTGGCTCTGCTTGAGCCTTCTCATGGACCCCGCTGTGGTCATAGTGAAAGAGTTCACAAGCAGAGCCTAAAGCAAATTGATGAGTAAATCCCCCTCCATACATCCCTCTGAAAGGCACAGCATCTCAGACACTTCATTTGTGCTGGATTATGCAGCAGAGTGATTTAGAGAAGAAGAAAAGCCTGAAATTTGAATCCAAACATCTCAGTTTCTGAGAAGTTCCACCAATAGAGAGGATTAATTCTTTATTGTCTACTGTTTTCAGTCCTGCTTATCAAGAGAGACGTGAACACATTTTCCTGCTGAAGCCCTGGAGCTAGTACAGATTTCCTTGCCATGCTGCATTTGCCTCTGCTCCGCTGGCACTTGCCTGGATCTGTAGCAAAGCTGCAGGTATTCGTTTGCAGAGGAAACGCCTTGGCTATTCCTTCTGACTGACAACACTCTACCAACCTCTTGACAGCTTCCTACAGAGCTGTGCCAGCCACAGTTTGCCCACAAAGGGTTGGGAGGGCAGGCTGCCGGGCAGTATGAGGCTGGGCAACACCAGGCCCCTCGGTCGGGAGGTTTCTTCCATTACCAGTCTCTTAATTTGCTGCATTGCTGTAACGAAAATAATCTCCTCATGTTATTTCTTATCTTTCAAAGAGTGCAGGGTTTAGCTCACAGTGCTACATGACACTTGGTATAAAATGCCACTGTTGAATTTTATCTGCTATCCTGACCTTATTTCCTCCCTCCATCACTGTTTTTCCCTGCCTGCTTCTGTGCAGCAGTTGTGTGGGTGTGCAGATCCACATAGCACGATGTACAAGTAGCCATGGCCGCAGCCTTCGAGAGTTCAGAGCCAGACCAGGGCGTGGGCGAATCCGGAGGGAAGGAAGGAAGGAGGAATTGTGCAGAAGGCTCAGGATAACAGCACATGCTGATGGAGCCTGGGAGTGGGTAACTTGTGGGGTCAGCTCGGTAACATGAGGAGTGAAAGAGCAACAAATTAAGTGGGTGAGATGAGTGATCTGCTTCAAGGTCTGAAGAGTGGCTGGAGTGGGGACACAGAGTGCAGTGTCACCTTGGTGAAGCTGAGAGCTTTGTTCACCTCTTCCCATTGGAGGATTACTGTGTTGATGTATTACAGTCTGGCCTGATAAGAGCTAAAAAGCAAAATGAAGGTTTGTCTTCTGCCTGAACCTGTTGACTCAGAATAACCTGCTTTTGCCCAGGGTGCAACTGCTGCTTGCAAAGCTGAGGACCAGTGAGGTACTGGCTGCCTTGTTCTGCTGTGGCACCAGCATGCTCTGGTGGGCTGGAACCAAAGTTCCCCCAGCTCCCCGATGCTGGAGTTGTTCCCAGCTGGTGTGTGAGGAGCGGTGCTGAGCCCTCTCCTCTTTCCTTGGGGAGGGCAGCAACCTCCCACCACCCGGGGATGTGTCTGTGTGCCTGGATAGGCTGTTGAGTGTTGCAAGGAGCTGATGGAGAAGACTGCAGGTACTCGCTGTGGTCAGTGCAAACCTCCTCCTGTTGCTTGGGGGCATCCATGTCAGACACAAGCTGTTCTCTCACTCTTGGGCCATTGCTCCCTTGACCTGCATGGGGCTGCCCAGTGCCTGACCCTCGCTCTGTGCGTGGCTCTTGCTCTGTGCCCTGCCACAGTTGGTTTACTGAGGTGATTTCATATCTGCTGTTTTCAATAGTTTCTTGGCCACAAATGATTTTTGCTGCTGTCTCACAACACTCTGGCAGAGCCCTCTTGAGGACAACACAAACATGACTCCAATCCAATAGAACTCCCCAAACTTGGGGTAAAATTGTGATTTTGTTATTTTCTTCAAGACTCTTTGCTGTCACTTGTTGTCTAGCTTTGGTTGTAGCCTTGTATAAAGCTGACTGGCACGTTGTGTTTGTGTGTGAGATGCTGGAAGAACTGTCTGCAGGGTGGACCAACCCTGGAAGGGTTGTCAAGCTCTGGAAGAGGCTGCTGAGTGCAGTGTTGGAGCCCTCATCCTTGGAGGGATTTAAAAGCTGTGTAGATGTGGTGCTGAGTGGCATAGTTAAGTGGTGTCCCGTGGTTCTCTGTTAATGGTTGGACTAGATGATTTCAAAGGTCTCTTTCAACCCAAGCTATTATATTCTGTGCTCTTCTGGGACTGATCCATGACTGAGACTGGTTGGATTTTGTTACGTGTGGGTGGCAATTCCTGCTGCCCAGTGAACACCTCATGCTCTGTCCTTTGCGGACTGCGGCTCCCCTGGGGTGTTTTGCAGCTCGTTTGGCCTCCGTACTGCTCAGACCTGGTGGGCCTCCAACCAAGGGGCTCCAACCACCATCCACAAGTGCCGGAGCTTGGCAGGACCACAGCGGCTTTGGGAAGGAGCCGTGGGGGAGTGCGGCGGGGAGGCTGCGGAGCAAGTGCCGGTACTCCAGCGACTGTGTTTGCATTAGTGACTCTGCTGCGCTTCCTGCAGCCCACGCAGACTGCGCGGCAGCGGGAGGGTTGCTCTGCAAATTTAGCAGCTGCCTTTAAGCAGGGAGCAATTACTTTTGGGGCTGTGGGTAGAGTCATCGAGCCGTTCCGCGTGTCTCATATCCATTCCCTCTATGCCGCTGGTGACTGTTCGCTTTAGTTGAGCTTTGCTGCAGTTGTGTTCTGACTTCAGAGCAATGCAAGCAGATTTCTTTGGGACTTGGCCTTCCCAAATGCCTCACCAACCCTCTGTGAGCCTTGGCCGCAGGTCGGTGCCCCAGTGAATCCAGTGCCCGTTGCTGGGGTGCCACGAAGCAGTTAGAGCGTGAAGCACGAACGTGGTGGCTCCGTGACAGAGTACATGATAGCTCCCTGGTGGCAGGAGCTGTCAAGAAAAATGTCTCTTCTGTCTAGGAGAGACGAACGTTTCTGGGGAGCAGGTGGTGAAGATGTTTAGCAAATGTCAACCTGAGACCTTGCCATCCTGTGGGCAGCAGTGACATCGCTGAGAAATGTGTTATCCTGTCAGGAAGCAGCAGAAACTCCACCAGTGAAATGTTTACGAGCAAGGCAGGCCTCTGCCAGAAGTGGGTGTTCTGCCTCTGAGACTCACACAGTGAGAGCTCCTCAGAGCAGTGGGAATCCTGCTCCTGCACATGTGGAGGCTGAAGGCAAGAGCTGTTGGCACTGGGTGGACAGGACATTGCTATCCCTCCTGGACCAGCTTATGCTCTTGCCTGGGCCAGCCATGGCTCTTACCCTCTCTTTGAAGCTGGCTTTGCTCCCTTGGCTGTGGGTTTGAGAAAGAAGCAGTTTCTGAGCTTCCCCCTACCTCTGGGGGGGTGACGGGAGGATCTCACCTCCTTTCCTTTCTGCACTGATCAGGACCCAGCAGGTCCTGCCAGACAAGCAGCTCTGGTGAGACACAGATGCCTCTTCCTGATGAGGGAGACTTGCCACTTGTGTAATTTGGGTTGTGACAGAACTTGCATGGCTGGGGCTCAGCCAGCATTGCCATCCCCACTGGTCCCAACGTGGCATCTCTATTTTTGCTGCAGAGAACGGGCAGCTTCTGCCTAGATGTAGGCAGAGGGGAAGTGAAGGCACTTGGTGTAGATTGCCTTGAGCCTTCTCTTCTGGTTCAGCTGAGTTGGGCTTGTAGCTGCTACCATCAGGACAGCAGCACCTGGCCAAACCATGCTGCATTCATTCTGGAAATGCCTTAATCAGTTCCCCACAACTATTTAATGTGAACTTTACTAGATGCAGTGTGCTGATTTGTACGTGAGCAAAAAGCCTTCAACAGAGAGGACAGGCTGAGGGAGCTGGATGTGTTCAGCCTGGAGAAGAGAAGGCTCTGGGGAGACCTTATAGAGGTCTTCCTGTACCTGGAAGGGGCTACAGGAGAGCTGTAGAAGGACTGTTTGTGAGGGCCTGTAGTGATAGGACAAGAGGCAATGGTTTGAAGCTAGAATGGCGTAGATTTAGATTGGACATTAGGAAGCAATTCTTTACTAGAGGGTAGTGAGACTGGAATGGCTTGTTCAGAGAAGTTGTGTGTGCCTCATCCCTAGAAGTGTTTAAGGCCAGGTTGGATGAGACTTTGACCAACCTGCTCTAGTGGGAAGTATCCCTGCCACCCCCAAGCAGGGGGTTTGGAATCTTAAAGATCTCTCCCAACTCAGTCTGTTCTGTGATTCTATGAAGTTTCCTGCAGGCAGGCACTAAATGCATCTTTTCAAAGCCAAACCCCTATCTAAACCTTTCCCTTGCAGATCAGCTATGCATGTGATTGCATGACCAGGAGTGGGGTGAGCTGCAGAGACCTAAGGAAGCTCATTTGCCCAGTGTCCACGTGTCAGTGTGTGAAGTGCATAATTGCATCTGGGCTAACAGCTCCGTATGGGAGTATTGTTTGAAAAATTTCTAATTTAATCAAATGGATGGTAATTGATTATTAGAAGAGAGTTTAATTGAAATAATTGGCATGCACAGTCGTGTGCTAATTTAGTTTGGTATTTCTAATGCACAGTCACGGTGTTTGTTCAAGGACAGAGAAATGGGTACTGGGTGGTGCCCACATTTCTCAGTGAGAACTTACAACTGGTCTCTAGAAAGACATTTATTGGGGGAAGCTATTTAGTCACTCTTCTTCAGCTTGGGTTTTGAAGATGGATTTGCTTCATTACAGTTTGATGCAATTACACCCACACTGCTGAAAGTGTAGACCTTCCTCTGACACTTCAGTTCCCACTTAGGATGACTTGGGATTGGTCTTTCTAGTCATCTGGAGCAGCTCCACGTCTTTGGCACAGGGACACAGCCTTCTCAAGGCGCTCACACGCACACAGGCTCGCATGAATGTGCTCGCCCATGTGCTGGTGTGCAAGCAAGGAAGGGGATGTTCATGCTCTCCATTCACCCTTTCATGCCCTCCTGTCAGAAGTTCCTCAAGACCTGTACACATGACATCGCTTCCAGCACAGTAAATTATGAGATCCCTCAAACTGCCATCTCAGAACTGTTGTACAGAGACTGCCATGAGCTGTAAGGTTCTGCTGCAGGAGTTAGTAATGTACTGGGTCACTGAAATTGTTACATGGTGAGGATACGGTGACATGAAGAGAAGTTACATCTCATCAGTTTCTTCTAGAGCTGGCATTCAACAATTGTTCCTTTTCATCTGTCTTCAAAGTGCTTTTAGAGCTCAATATTGTCACTTGGGTCGGGTTCTTCCCACACAGTATCTGCGCTTAATACTGCCCAGTGCTGATGGAGAGGTTTATTGCTGGCAGCTACTGTGCTAAAATCAAGAGGAAAAACAATTTCTAGTCAGCTCCTGTTCTAGTCTCTAATGGGAGATATTTCTTTCTTGCTAAGAACTTGTAAATGCATTTCAATGCTGAATGCAGTGCTCTGTGGCTAAGAACTGTTCAACCTTCCAAGGCTCAGCAGTGCAAATATTTCTGCCTACAGACCTGTACAAAGCACATTGCACTGTATGAAGGATGGAAGCTCAAATACCCCAACCCATCAGTAATGAAAAAGAGCAAAGGCCACAGCTACCAGCCCCCCAGGCTTGCTATCCAATGCCCAGGGACATGCCTTGCCCAGCTTTGTGAAGGAGTCCTGGCTGCAGAGCTGGGCAACTGGCTCAGGCTAAACCCAAAAAGGTTAATTAAATAAATCCAAAACCATCCCTTTCATGGACTGCTGAAGCTTTTCCAAGAGAAGCTGGTGAGGTACTTTGCCCCAGGAAGGCAGCCAGAGCTGGAGGTGGGGGACAACCTTCGTTCACCATGTAAGTGTGCTGAAGCAGGTGGCATGGTGCCAGTCATGGCTTTGCTTGCTGAATGAGGCTGGCATTTACACCCCCAGGGATTTCTTTGCCAACAGTGTGCATGTTACTGAATTCCTGAGGGACTGCACTGCTTCAGAGGGAGCAAGTGACGACCTGATGCTACTTTTCTTGAGCATCTTTTGGGAACTGGAACAATGACCCCACATTTAAAGGCTTTTCCCCCCTCTAACCTGCCCTATTTCCCACTACGAGGTTCGAGGGAGAGAAAGGAGTGCAGCTGAACCTGCTGGTGCAGATATTAACACAGTCATGATCTAATTTCATCTCGATCCCATTAAACACCCTTAATAATCAGAGAGTTTCTCACTTGGTTTAATGAACTCTTTTCCAAATGATGAAGCTGCAAGATCAGACACTTGTTATGATGTCTGTTTATTAAACAATCTTTCTTCCTAAAAGCTTCTGCCTGGTCAGGATGAATATAAATGGAGAGGGTGGTGTTTGCAGTTTNGGGGGTGGAAAAGAGGCTTTTTTTTGTTTTGTTTTGTGTGTCTTTAGATGAGAGATGAGAAGAGGCCAGGCCATTTTTTTTTTTTTAAAGCATGCTTTTTACTTTAAATGTATGAGGCAGTCAAGAGCCGGTGTCTGTGAAATAGCATCTGCTGTCAGACTGGCTCCTGGAGCGGTTATTTCCTTCCCAACAGATGATTTGGCCATGGGAGTTGAAGCAGAAGCTGACAAGCAGATAAGACCAACCATGTCCAGTAACCTCACTTAAAATCTTTTTCTGGGGCTTTAGCTCACCTTTTGCTCGTGCCCAACTGTGCTTGGCAGGAGGGAACGCAGCTCTGGATGGATCAGCAGTGCTCATCTCCTCTGTGGAGGGTTTCAGGGGTTTTTAGTGCAGTAGAGGCCCCTGGAGGATGGGGGCAGGGGATTTAATGCAACCATCTGCACCTTTTCCTCCTGTATTTCAGCGTACATGAGGTGAGGAGGTACCTGACATTGTAACAGACCTTTGCCATCATGTAGTTGCTGACTTTAAGGCTTTGAGGACATGGTGCCTGTTCGTGGTGGTAGTTTGGATTGCCTGAGCGTGCCACATGAAACCCTTTGTTTTCACAGAATCCCAGCGTGGTGGGTTTGGAAGGGACCTCTGGACATCATCTAGTCCAATACCTCTGCTAAAGCAGAATCACCCAGAGTAGTGCCCAGGACCTCAGTGTCCAGGTGTGCTTGGAATCACTCCAGAGAAAAAGACTCCACAACCCCTCTGGACAACCTGCTCCAGCAGCCTCCATGACTTTTTCCTTTTAATGTCTTGTTGCTGAGCCTTGCTTTTGACTGCATGTGTAAAGAGAGAGACCATGCTTGCCAAATCCCAGATGGCATCTGGGCTCGGCATGAGCTTCAAGTTGGGCATTGCCCATCCCATGACTGGCAGGACCTCCTGTCTGATGGCAGAGCTGTCAGCTGCAGCCCACTACAGATGGGTAAGCAAAATTTTCTCATTGAAGTTAAAATAAGAAACCTGCTTGGAGATCAATGGTCTGGTACAACCCCTTGTTCTAGTCCTTCCCACACACCATGATGAGGCTGTCACAGGCTCCATGGAGTTCATGGCTCATTTCTGCAGTGCATTGTGAATTTCTTTTTATACGGACTTGCCATTTTCTCTGCCTTATATAATGTATTACAAAATGAAAGGTGACAGAAACAGAAAAAGTGTGGCAAATGGTACCTAGCATGATCCAGTGACCCTGGGGAAGGAAAAAAAACAAAACAAAAAAATTATTATCATGACACTCAGTTGGCAGAGCTGCTGGAGACTCCCAAAACCTATGTTTCTACTTGGAAGATTCATCAAAACAAAACAAAACTACAACAACAAAATCCCCAAACCCCCAAACAAAACAAAACCAAACCAAAACAACAACAACAAAAAAGTGTTAAAATTTGTAGATGCTAAAATTCTCCACTTTTTAAGCAGAAACTCTTTGAGCCATTAAATAAACAGATACTGCCTTGCAGTTTAACAGATAATTTCATTAGAATTTTAATACTTTGGTAACAAAGCTGTCACCAAAAGAATTACATCATGCAAAACAAAGAAAAAAAGTCTCAGGGTCCCTTAAAACTGCAAAGTAAGGATCACTTCGGAAGCCACTGTGAAATTGCTTCCTGGCAAGCTCTGCTGAGAAACTCTGTGAGGTGTTCTGTGGCGGTGAGGGAGCCACCAGCACGGTGTGGTGTCTCTATCCAGAGCATCACCAGCTCCTGAAGGCACTTTGCTGCTGGGCTGGAGACAGCAAGTGCTCGAAGGGCTTTGTGGGGAGGCACAAGTTACCTTTTCAGCCCTTGCTGTCTGTCACAAACCGTGGAGGAAGGCAGGATGAGGTTCAGGGGAACAGTGTGGCCCCTGGAGTGGAGCATTGTTGGACAGTGTGCTGCAGGATGCTGCTGTGGTCTGTCCTGTCCTTAGCTGCTGAGCAAGGATGCTCAGAGCTTCGTCTGGGTCTTGGCTCAGCTGTGGGTGGAAGGAGGGCAGCAAGGGGAAGGTCCTGGCCTTGGAGTGGGGCTGCAGGGCTCCATCCATTGGAAAGGTTGAAGGGAAGTCAGAGACATGGGAGAGGTGTTAGATACCTCATCCCTGGAACCATTCCAGGTCAGGTTGTACAGGGTTCTGAGCAACCTGCTAGAGCTGCAGATGTCACTTCTCACTGCAGGGGAGTTGGACTGGGTGAGCTTTAAAGGTCTCTTCCAACACAAAGCAGTCTGTGATTCTGTGACTGCCGTGGTAGTTACTCCACACGTGGGTTTATTGCCTGACTGACAGCTTGGGCACAGAGACCTCTTCATCCCTGCTCCTCCTGCAAGTATGGTGAGTGCTTCCCTGGGTGTTTACAAGGTGTTTGCATATTCCCAGGGGAAGCAGAAACTCTTAGAGTAAGAAACATTTATAGTGCAAAGATCCTTATAGCTGGGAGGCAACAAACTGCAGCTACTGGCAGCGGAGGGCAGTCCCCAGGTTGCTTATTCCTGGGAAGGTGGCTCTGCCAGCCCCAAGCCCTGTCTAAGGGGCAACCCGGGAGCTCCTGGCTTTGGATCTTGCTCTGCCAACTCCTCTGAGCATTCCTGCTCTTTGCATTGCTCTGGCTCCCTGCACAGTGCCGGGGCTGAGTCATGCTCTGGAAGCTCTGCCCATCCCTGCCAGCGCCAGCTGCTAGCTCTGCTGGGTGAGGACCCTGGTGCTGGTCTCATTAAATCTTGGGAAGCAGCTCGTGACCCCGTTATGTACTCATCTGGAAAAGTGACTCGACTCTGCCTGATTACTTTGCTCTGCCTGAAGACTTTTCATGCTTCCCTTGCAGATATATATTTAGATTTTCCCCAAGGGCTTTCATTTTTTTGCTGGCTTGAACAGCTGTGACAGGTATACAGACACCTTCCCTTTTCCTTGGGCCGTTTTAACCTCTCCCCAGCTTTGTTAAGAAGTGGGAAGAGATTACAAGTCACTGGGAAGATCCAGGGTCTCCTTGCTCTGCCTGTAAGCACGTAAAGTGCACCACAGATAGAGGAAACTGGTCGGAGGCAGTGTGGCTCTGTAGGGATATTTGTTCAGCATCTGCTCAGGTCTGCTCTATTTCTTCTGCTCCCTGCAAAGCAATCCCAAGTTAACATACTGGGTTTGCAGCTTTCATGTTCGTCGCTGATGAGCCACACTTAGAGAGGTAAAAATGGGTTTGCAAAGGCTGCGATGACAGTTCTGGGATTCAGCGCGCGAGGCTCCTGCGGCGCAGTTATGTAAGGGCTCTCAGCAGCTCCCCGGCCAAGGGGACCTTCTGCCCCTCCTCTGGGCTGGCCAAGAGGGGACTCACTGTAAAAACTCTTACATTCACCCCTGGAGGCCAGGGTGTAGCTGTGGGGCAATGGGATGAGCCCCCAGAGCTTGGAGGCATGGGCTGCTGAGGCTGGTGTGGGTGCTGGGGCTGGTGTGTTTAGTGGGGCTGGTGTGGGTGCTGAGACTGGTGCTGGTGTGTTTATTTGGGCTGCTATGCTTAGTGGGGCTGGTGTGG
>VWZE01002670.1:233746-265267 GCA_013396675.1 Eubucco bourcierii | reverse complement strand
CTGTGCTTAGTGAGGCTGGCATGGGGAGTGGGGCTGCTGTGCTTAGTGGGTCTGGTGTGGGTGCTGGGGCTGCTGTGTTTAGTGGGTCTGCTGTGTTTAGTGGGTCTAGTGTGGGTGCTGGGGCTGGCATGGGTGCTACTCACTGCACAGGGTGGAGGGAAACTGCAGGGCATGACTGGGCAGTTTCTGAAGTCCTGGGTCTGTAAGGATGATGCTTTTCTCTCTTCTAAATCCTAATGTTTTGAAATTGTTAACATTTAAAATGTTGATGCAGAGAACTTGGGGAAGAGGAGGGAAATCAAAGGCTCTTCTAGTATCAGACATACTGTCCCCCCTCCAGGCTCCCAGCCTGCCTGCAAGCTCTGTATGTATTTTCTTACTTTACATAATTTTGCCATCTCTTTCCATCAGCCCAGCTCTTCAAAGGCTTCCTTCTGTTTGTAACTCTCTTGCTGCTGCTAAATAGGCCCTCCTTTGTGCTCTCTAAAATGTTCCTTTCCCCCTGAAATTCCAAGGCTCTGCTTTATTAGAGAAGTCTTCCAAACTCAGCTGAGGAGCTGCTGGCTGAGGCAGGGAGCTGCTGCCAAGGACTCTTCTCTGGGACTGCCCGATTCAGCTGCCAAGACTAAATAGGGGAAGTGAGGGAATAAAACTCAGCCAGTTAATTTCTGCCTGTGTCATGCAAATCTTTCAGGTGCTTTGAGTGTCTGGTACAGCACCAGTTGGCTAAAGCTTTCTGCAGCTGTGGGATGGTGCCAGTGAATCTTGGTGTTTCCCTACTCCAGGCTCTTCCTCACAGGGTTTCTTCTGTTGGCTGTGGTGCTGAGCACACCGCAGAGACATTGTGGGGATGGAGCAGCCCCACAAACCTCCCATGGTGGGGCATGGTCCCACAGGGCAGTGCAAGAGGGAGATACTCAAAGGCCTTCCAAAGGTGGCTGTGGCTGCTGCAGTGGCACTGCCTGCAGTAAACTTGATCCAGTGGAAACTCCTGAATGGAGACAGTGACTTAGGTAGAGTGGTGGTTTTGGCAGTAGCCACTCAGCCCAGTTGCTGTCCCAGCCAGCTGCTGTGACGACAGAAATCCCTGCCGTTTGTGAACTTCTCCTGAAATGCTTTTAATGACAGTTTAATAGGAACACTTAGTGCTTGGTACAGAGCTTCTCACCCCTGGAAATGAAATGCTTTACTGCAAAGGGTAAGGACCATTATCCCCTGTGGTCACAGGGAGGGGAATAGCTGGATTTTATTTGTGAGGGTAATTATAACAAGTGGAATTAATCAACTTTTCACATGAATGGTGTTGCTTTTTAAAGACAAATGTTGGGTAAGAGTCCTAGATACAAAGGAGAACTCACAGTGGTGTAGAACCATCTGACGGCTTCTTGGGGAACTCGTCAGTGCCTGTGGTGCAAAGACATTAACCCTGCCAAGGCAACGTGCAGAGGGAGCAGAAACCAGTGGAAGTAAAGGCCAGGCAGGACTTGGGGTTGGCTTGCTGGTGCCCTAGGTCCTGACCAGCAGGCACTGCAGGGAGCTGCTCTTACCCCACCTCTGTGTGTATTGTTCCCTCTGCACATCTTCTCCAGCTACTCAGTGCCTTTGTTACTTGGGAGCACTCTCCCAGCTCTTGAATGTGTCCTGAGTCTTGGTGAGCTTTGTGCGGTGTGTGGAGGAATTCCACTGAAGTAATGAGTGCTTTCTAGTTCATAGCTGGAGGACTCAATGAGGCCATAACTTCTTACAAGCTCCTGTGAAGTCATCAAGGCTTGGGCTTTTTTCCCCATCCTTCCCTGCTTGACATCAATCTCTTGCATCTTGATTCTCTTCAGAGTGCAGGGTGAAAGGGCTGGGTTCTTCTGCGGAGCTCAGGGAAGCAGAGGCTTGTTTTGGCTAGGACCTCTTGGTGTGATGGTGATGCACACAGTCAATAATAATATATCTGTGCACTGTGAATGCAGGAGGGAGAGTCACTGAGATTCTTTCTGGTGCCACTGTCCTGCTGCTTATAGCCCATTGCTGGTTCTGTTTGTGAAGGTGCCAAGCCATGGATTTGCCTCGAAGAAAGCTGAAGTTCTGGGAAATCCTCCTATTAGCTTTGGCAGGTCTGCTGCTGAGGGCCCCTGCTTGCAGGAGAGGGGAAGGCAGGAGCTGCCAGGTAGAGAGACTGCAGGAGCTTAAATGCAGGCTGTTTGTCCTGCTCTGGACTTGTCTGACCCTCACCTGGTGTAGCAGTGCTCAGGCAGCACCAGACCCCATCTGCTTGAGGAGATCCACATCTTTTCCATGGGGAGCAAGCTCTGGGAAGCCCATGTCTCTCTGAACAGCAGGTAGGAGTCCCCATCCATCCCTGGTTTCTCCCCAGCCCCTTCAGGAAGGATTTGATCGTCTGTGTCTTCAAAACTCTGATTTTTGTTGCCCAGCTCATCCCTGAGAAAGATCTACTTGCTCTTTGGCAGCAGCTGAGTCTGAGGTCCTGCTGCCATGCTAGTGGCAGTGTGCCAGGGAGGACCTTCCTCTCCAGGCTAATGGAAAGAAAATGGAGAGAACTTTTAAAATTGAATCAATACCAACCACATTTTGTAAGCACTTTTGTTAATAAATACACAACTCCCTGCTGCCCAGAGAGGATTCCCAAGCATCTCCTCTATATTCTAATATCCCTGCAATCTGAAGTAATCAATGTATTGGGACCCTACTTTTGACTGCAAAAGGAACCAGAACTCTTCCTATTCAACCCTCTCATTAACTGCAACTGATCAATAGTCAAAATATGGGCAGAAGGATCTGTCTTGTTAGGAAGAGTTACATGGGCCACCCTTGTGCGGTGTGTGCTGTTGAGGAAAGCAGACATGGAGCTCCTAAAGACCTCAGGGTCAGCGTGGAAGAGACCTCTGCAGATCGTCCAGTCCAACCCCCTGCTAAAGCAGGCTCACCCAGAACGGGCTGCCCAGGATCACAATGTCCGGGTGGGTTTGGAATCTCTCCAAAGGAGACTCCACAACCTCTCTGGGCAGCTTGCTCCAGGGCTCCAGCAAAGAAGTTTCTCCTCCTGTTTGGATGGAACATTCTGGGTTCTAGTTTGTGCCTGTTGGCCCTTGTCCTGTCACTGGGTACCACTGAAAAGAGCCTGACCCCATCCTATTGCCTCTCACCCTTTTGCTCTTGCTGAGTATTGAGATCTCCTCTATCTGCACTTCTCCAAACTCAACAGCCCCAGGGCTCTCAACCTTCCCACATCACAAAGATGCTTCACTCTCCTCTTCATAGCCCTTTGTACTCCTAGGCAAAGAATGAGGACAGAACACCAATACCAGGGGGGTTTACACTTTTGTCTTGTTGGCAGATTTGCTATTTTAACTGAAATTGAGATCAGAGGAAAAAATAGTCTTGTGAGGAAGCATTTCCTCCAACATACTGACATTTCCATCCAGTTCTCTTGTAGAAAGTGCTTAGAGCTGCTGTGCATAGCTTGGTGCTTGCCTGGCTGCAGGAGCCTTGCAGTGGGCGTGGAGCTGCTTTTGCAGCGCTGAGCCTGAGCCTTGGCAACTTTCAAGCTTTGGCAGGTTTTGCAGTGCTCTTTGGCAAATCTCAGGGTGGCAGCGTAGGGCATTCCCTGGGTCCCAAGAGACAGAACTGGTGTCTGTGCACTCCTAGAAAAATGCTTGTGCCAAGAGTTGGGCCAGGGGGTTTGTGAGATTTAAGAATTAGTCATGCTCTGAAGTTTATTAAGCCATTAATGTCATCCTGTTACATTTGTTGGGGTTTTGAAATATGGGAAGCCTTTGTGGTGGTAATAAAATTGCTGGGACCTTACTTTGCCATGAAGTTATTGAATAACAGGAGGTCAGGGCTGCCTTGAGGCAGCATAGAGCCAAACCTGCCTAGTGAGGAGCAGCTGGAGGAACTGGGTGATATCTGCAGTGGGAAGATGATTGTCCTAGAGCAGCTTGACAGTGGATCCATAGAACCAGGGAGTTCACTGAAGGCTTAATAATGAGCCTTAATATATTGTCAGCTCAAGGTCCCTTAAATCATCTCTGTGCTGTGGTGAACACAGCCCCTCCTGCAGGGCAGCAGCTCTGCCGTGGCTGAGGGTCCCACAGGAGCTGCTGATGTGGTCGTGTGCTCGGATGAGCCACACAGAGACGTGTGGCCAGCAGGCCAAGGGAGCTGCTGCTGCTCTCGTGAGACTCCCCACCTGGATTACCGAGTCCAGGTCTGGAGCCCCCAAAACAAGAACAGTATGAATTTATTGGAGAGGGTCCACAGAAGGGCCATGAAGATGACCAGAGGGCTGGAGCCCTTCTCCTGCAAAGGCAGGCTGAGGTAGTTGGCTCTGTTCAGCCTGGGGAAGAGAAAGATCCAGTGAGACCTTAGAGCAGCCTTCCAGCGCCTGAAGTGGGCTACAGGAGCACTGGAGAAGGATTTTTTATAAGACCCTGTGGTGACAGGAGGAGAAGCAATGATTTTAAACTGGAAGAGACCAGATTTAGATTGGACATTAGAAAGTTCGTTGCTGTGAGGGTGTTGAGACACTGAAACAGCTTTTCTGGAGAAATTTTGGATGCCTCATCCCTGGAATTGTTTAAGATCAGGCTGGATGAAGCTTTAAGCAACCTGGGCTAGTGAGAGGTGTCCCTGCCCATGGCAGGAGGGTTGGAACTTGATGGTTTTTAAGGTCCCTTCCAATTCAGGCCATTCTGTGATTCCTTGCAGAATATGCTGTCCTACACGAGTCACCTACTTTGGGGAGTGTCTTTGCACAGTTGCTGCCTTCGATGGTGACTGAACTGATCTGAGAGTTCTTTCCCAACCAGCACAATTCCATGGTTCTGTGACTTTTTCAAGCCTTTTAAATACATTCATCTGACTGTTCTTACTGAGGGCTTTGCATGCTGACACTTTGGGGTTGTATCTCAACATATCAGGTTTGTTTACCTGAAGAATAAGAAATCAACCCAGTGCCTTCCTGTTTCATCAGCTGGTTATGATGGGGCAGGTCATGCTTTATTAATCATAAGATGGATAAGGGTGTAAAAGGAGTTTTGGCAGCTGGGACTGAAAGCTACCTGGATCAAAAGAGAACATTTAACAATGCAGTTGCTGTGGATTCATTAAGACTAATGAAAAATCTGCTCCTTTCTAAATCTTATTTTCAGAAATGTTATTACCACTGCAAGCGCTGCTCAGCAGTTCCCAGCCAACTCTTCAGCCCCCGGCACAGCAGTGGTCTCTGTATAATGCAGACACTGAAATGAGGGATCAGCAGTTTGTAATGGGCTCTCAAACTAAAATTAAACATTGATTTCCTGGCTTACAGGCAGATGGTTGGCATTCAGTGAGCCAGGCTGGACCAGAGGAATTCTTGTTTGGACTTTGATCTTCCTGAGGTTATGTTCTCTTGATTTTCACTCCTGGGCTCCCTCGGAGAGCGTGCTGTACAAACAAGGTGTTTGATGTGTAGCTTACCCTCGTATGCCATGGGTGGGAACACAGACAGTGTGTCCCTGCAGAGCAGACTGACTGAGCTGTACTTTGGGTTACCTGTGCAGCTGTGGCTCTTTCTAGGAACACAGAGTTTCCCAGCAGGAATGAGTGTTCTAGGTGTACAGGGAGAAGTGTTTTGCCTGTGATGTTGAGTTCAGTGTAAGCACACAGCAGCCATGAATGGGGATCACCAGCACTGGGAGCTGGAGTTCAGTTTAAGTGTCTTTTCATAACCCTTCCCTTTCTGAGTGACAGGAAAGTGCCTGTGTCTGTTCAGTGGGATCCTTCACCCTTTGACAGACTGTGATGTGCTCCACCAACAATCCAGCATTTGAGGACTCCTGGTTTTTATTAGGAGACCCCACCTGCAGTGCTGGGTCCAGCTCTGGAGTCCTCAGCACAGGAGACACGTGGACCTGTTGGAGTGGGGCTAGAGGAGGTGACAACAATGATCAGAGTGGGGAACCCCTCTGCTGTGAGGACAGGCTGAGAGAGTTGCAGTTGTTCAGCTTGGAAAAGAGAAGGCTTCAGGGAGACCTGCTTGTAGCCTTTCCATGTTTAAAGGGGCTGATCAGAAAGCTGAGGGCAGAATTGATAGCAGGGCCTGTTGTGACAGAACAAGAGGTGGTGGTTTGAAACTAAATGAGGGAAGTGTAGACTAGAGAGAAGGAAGAAATTTTTTACACTGAGAGTGATGAGACCTTGGATCAGGTTTCCCAGAGAGGTGGTAGATGTCCCATCCTTAGAAACATTCCAGGTCAGGTTGTCTGGGGCTCTGAGCAACCTGCTCTGGTTGCAGATCTCCCTGCTCACTGCAGCAGATTGGACTAGATGAGCTTTATGGGTCCCTTCCAACCCAAACCAGGTTGTGATTGTGTTTTTCCTTTTCTGTCACCAGAGCACTGTCTGCCATCTCCCAGCTGAGAGGACCAGGGTGCTTTTCCTGCAGTGCTGGTGGCTCAGGGACCCAGGCAGCTCCAGGTTGTCCTTGCCATAAGTTCCTGCTTTATTTCTCCTCCTTCAGCTGATCTTACTGACCTGATTGCGCTCAGGGACTGGCTGGCAGCTGGCTTGGCAGGACAGATGTTGCCAGGACTGCAGAGCTTTTAGGTGAAGTGTGGAACACATTGCCTTGCCTGAATGAGGAATATTTTCTGACAAAACTACAGCAAGGGAAGTGCTTCAGCAGCCCAACACAGATCTGAGTAGCTCTGTGGTGTTGCCCAGCCTTGGAGAGGCTCTCCTCGGCATTGGACAGCCTCTTTTCTTCCTTGGAAGGGACATAGCTGCTCAAACCAGCAGCCTGCTTGCAGTTTCTCGTGACCCTGTGTCAGATCATTCCCCTCTCTGCCTTGGTTTGTGTTAAAGTATTTAACAGAAAAGGATTCTTCATGTAGAGGCTCCTGCAGGCAGGAGCTGAATTTCTCAGGGGGTTCTTTGATGTGGTTTTTGTCACCTTCATCACTGCAAAAGTATGAAGGGAGAGTTTACATTTTCTGGTAGAATTCCCCAGATCTTCCTTTAATAGCTCTTCTGTTCAGTGCTGCTGCTCAATGGCATTAGTATTGAGATGATAGCTGAGGCATAAGCCACTCTTAAACATCAACCCTCAGCCCTGAAATGAATGTTTTGCTGGAATTAGGATTCAGTTTTGCAAACAGCTCCTTAAAAGAGGGACCTGATTGCCCCAGTCCCACCGATTCCAGTTGCCCAGTAGGATTCATCCATTGCTGAGCTGAGCACAATCCACTGCAGTGATTGTACTGGAGCTTGGGAACAACTCCCTGAAGGAAGCAGCTACAGAGCAGCGAGCTGAGGCTGAAGCAAACCGTGAAGCAGAAAGGATCGACTCTGCTAGGAGCTGATTGCATTGAGCTAATGAATTATTTTGAGGCAAAAGGAGAAATTAAATATGTGCTGCAGGCTGGCAGATCAGCAAATGGGCTGTGGGGTTTTATCCATTTTGTTTTCCGAAATGCTGAAATAAAGGTTGTCTCGGGGTGAAATCCCATTAAGAAATAATGCTCTGAGTGAGGAAACAAGGGCTTGGTTAACAGGAAACAGGGACCTAGTTTCTCTCCCCAGAGCACCAGGCCACAGCCTGGGTGCCACAGAGTAAGTCATTACTGGGTACAGGACGGGACAGAGGAGGAGAGTCCAAACCTGACAGTTCCCTGCTGTGAGACAGGAAGGAAAGGACTTCAAAACACCCAGAGCTTGTTGCAGGATGGTGGTGCCAGGAGCTCTGATGGCCTCACAGGGTGGTGGCAGTGTGGTCAGGGCACCTGGCTGGTGCTGCAGGAAAATGTCATTCCATAAATGGAATCTTGGGATCCCAGAGATCCCATTCTAGGGCAACTTCTGTCTCTGCCTCGGAGACAGCCCTCACACAACTGTCCATTCTCAGACCTTGGCAAAACCCTTCCAGCTGTCACTGTGGTGATTCTTTGTACATTGTGTTCATTTTAAAGAAACCCTGTGGTGGAGTTTAATTTTTTCCCAGCTGTCTTTTCATGGTGTGATGGCTCACTGGTGAGCACTCAGTGAATCTACTCTTTAGGACAAGTACACAGTAGAGCAGTGTTGGAGCAAAGTGTTGGCATGATGTGGGGTGATGTTGGCATGCTGTGGGGTCATGTTGGCATGCTGCACGGTGATGCTGGCATACCATGAGCTGGTGTTAACATGCCATGTGGTGATGTGGTTATACCATGGGGTGATGTTGGTGTGGCATGATGTTGGTAGGCAGCAAGGTGGTATTTGCTGTTATACTGTGGGGTGATGTTGGCATGCTGTGGGCTAATGTTGGCATGCTGTGGGATGGTGTTGATGTTGTGGGGTGATGTTGATGTTGTGGGGTGGTGCCAGGCCACTGCTGTCCGTGGTGCTGAGCACTGTGCCCCAGGTTTACAGTTTTGGCCCAGCTCTGCAGTACCCTTGTGGCCCTCTTGAAGATGCTCAGCGTTGAGGGCTGCCATCAAGCACGAGGAGGAGTAGCTATGGACTGGTGGTATCCCAAGAAGAGAACAGGATGTGTGACTTTGTCACCAGTCTGGTCCCACCAGCTCACTGCTCCTGTGTAGCTCCTGTTTGGACCATCCCTGGCCACAGCAAATTCCTTTTCCTGGTTAATATCTTGAGGAGCCAATGCCAAGCGTGTCCGAGGAGTGGCAGCTTTTGTTGTCACCTGCAGAGGGGAAGCTCTGCTGTCTGGGGACACCTCTTCAGGGACTGCTTCAGCTGGCCAGGCAAGCAGTGCCTGAGCCCCATGGCTGAGAGCCACTGAGAGGAAGGCAGCTGAAGTTCCTCTGTGCTCCATTCACAGCAGGTGCATTTCGGGGGGGACCTCGCTTTGCTGCTTGCTGTCTGCGAGCCAAACTGCTGAGGCTGTTCCCTGGCATGCAGTCCATGCTGCTTCTTACACAGAGGAATACGATAAAATAGCTTCCTCCCCCTCATGCTGCTACTGAAAAACAGGGGTGGGGAAAAAATAATCCCTCAGCCCCTGCCCTGCTTGTGGTGATAAGAGCAATGCAAGCGTTCTGTTGAAGGAGGCAGCCAAGGCAATTACATTCTTTGCTAAACAAAGGCGGTTCAGAGCTTTCTGCATCGTGGATGTTTTCTCAGTCGTCTTGCACCAAATTTGTTGCAGCAGCAAGGCCACAGAGTTTGCCTTGACTCCCCTCACTACCAAAATAAATGTACAGGGCAGGATTGTTCCACTGAGCAGCCGTGAGTGGGGAGAGAGAAGAAGGAAGGAGATGGTACATGCCGACAGCTCTAAACTGAATGCGGTGAGGATTGCTATGTATGAGAGAGTTCAGGGGGGAAAGAGGAGGAGGAGGAGGTTGGAGAGGCAGCCAAAGCGTGCAGATGGCAAGAGCCAAGCTGAAGAATTCCCCTTCAGAGAGCAATTCCCATGTAAAAACTGTCCCACCAGCAACGACAGAAGATGTCCATGGGGTGAGCCCCTTGCTACCAGCTCGGAGGATGGGATCCTTGGGGAGTGATGTCGGACAAAGGTATTGCAGGACTGCAGTGATGCATGGGGCTTGGGCGGGGGTCGGGGGGGAGGCAGTACCTTTTATCTTTTAAATGAGAAGGAAAGGATTAGTGCCACCGTGGGCTGGAGGGATGATGGATCAAATCCTACCAATAGCGCTGTTAAAAGAGCCACACCGACTGCAAAGTTGTGTTATGAAAGAGGTAGCTGGAGCAGAAAAAGACTAATTCCTTTGAATTTTTTATACATGCTTCTTTGGTTGGGTTTCTTTGGGGTTTTTTTGACATATCCGAAGCATGTCTGAACAGCAGCCCCGAGTCTGTGGGGCTGCCACCCAACACTGCTCACTTGCACTGCGCCTTTGCTGTGCAGTGCAAGGCTGAAGCTTATTTCCCCTGCTAACGCCCCAGCGTGCACAGTACCTCAGCACCATGTTTGCATGGCAGAAGAGATGCTCAGTCTCTCATCTGAGGAATAATTTATTTACAACTGGGAAGAAAAAAAAAAAAAAAAAGAAGGCAGCTACTGTACAAAATGCTGCAGCCTCTTCCTGCAAGCACACAGCTGGTGTGTGGAGAGAGGAATGGGCTGGTTGTCAGGAGGATGAAAACACTTTGCACCGCTCCTGAATTACAGTGGTTCAGAAGAAACCAGGTCCCCTAGTTACGACCAGAGTGCCTATGCCAGTAATTCAGTTCTTGTTCTGTTCATTTCATTTTCTGTTTCATTTTCCCCCATCTCTTCAGCCTTTCAGCCCATCCATGCTGTCTTCCTTCTTGGCACCAACTGCCTTCCCTGTGACTGTGTACTGTGTATCTTCTAGGATGTAATTTGGTGCTGTTTCCAGCTCCGCTTTCCAGAGGAAATGATCATTGTAGGAAAGCTTCTGCTCACCAAATTTTACTTGTTTGGCTTTAGATTGGAAAGAATTAACCAGCTCAGCTTCAGGACTTTAGTGTGTTTCCCTGGGAGGCTTGGGGGTGGGGGCAAATGGCAAGAAGCCAGGATTAGCAGGTGTGGTCCCCACTGGGGAAGCCGAGGAGGGAGGTGCGTTGCGGGAGCAAGGCAGGGACATGAGCGTGGTCGTTCCCCCGCTGCTGAGCTGTCTGCTTCGGTCTCCAGCTCTGGGAGGCACTCGCAGAACTGAGGGTGCACGTCTTGGTCTGATGGGTGGTGTGTCAGCTCTCCAGATGGCACCTTTGCCAGCTCTCTGGTGAGCAGACACTTGGATCTTGTGGGTCGTTGCTTTCTGACTTCATCAGGCGAGAGCTTCCATGTGTGGAGAGCTGCAAATGGGCAGCGCGTGGGTGCGTTGGAACGAAATCTGTGGAGCTTATGTGGTCTCAGCATGTTTGACAAGCAGGCTGTATCTGCTCCCCTGATTGATCAGACTGCTCTCATTCTGGTTTTATGGCTTGCTTTCATTGCTTCAAAGAGACATCACAGATTGACCTGTTCTGGGGGCACACCTACAGCTCTGAGGGCATGTCCTGAACGCTGCTGTTGGTGAAGCTTAATTTCCTTCCCCATACCCTTCTGGGTGCTGTTGATGTACCCCTCATGACAGTGTGTATTAATTAGCTGTGATTAAAGACCCAAGAGAGGCTTCTCCTCTCCTGTGATGAGGGGCTTGGCATGTTCCTGCCCAGGGCCAGAGGGCTGAACTTGCCAGGAGGCCAAGCTTGCAGAGGACACCAAGGTGCTCCAAGGCTTTATAAATGAAACCAGTTCCCTGGGTTTCACCTGGGTTCCAGGACTTTTGCTGCAGTCTTAAGGAACTGATGCTGCTGAGAGGCAGAGAAGTTGATGGCAACACTTTTGCACTCCTCTGGCGGCAGGCAGAGACCTGTGAGCTGCTGCTTGCAGTGTCTGAATCCCCAGCTGCCAGGCTTTCCTTCTGCTGTGTGTTGCTTCCCTACAGTGGAGTTGACAATTAAGACTGAGACTTGTGCTCTTCTCTCTCACTGCCTGTACAGGCAACAAAGGCAGGGAGATTGCTGTGGGAAGGATGAATAGTGTGCCTGAGTGGCTTTGTCTGCTCCAAAGCCAGACACAAGCAGTGTTATCAAGTTAGCAGTGACAATTGTCACTGGGAGCTTGGGAGTGCAATTGCCAGGTTATGGTGGAATAAGATCCTGGGTTTCAGGATGTTCTCGGGGATGCAAATCAATTCTTTAGATGATTGAAGCCAGAGAAGTTTATTCTCACCTACTTTATTTACCTCCTTACTCTGTCTCTTAGTCATTGCAGCTTCTCAGAGCTCTTAGATGTTCTCAGTCAAAACAGGAGGAAAGGATTTGAATTCATCTGGAAAGAAACCACTCCATAGACATGTGTGATTCCACACCTGGAGGGGAAAAGGGAGCTCAAGGCTTACCCTGGGGACAGTGACACTTTCCTGGGGATGGGGAGCTGTGGGCACACTGGGACTGGTCCAGGTACTACTCATAGAATCATAGAATGCCAGGTTGGAAGGAACCCCAAGGATCATCTGATCCTACCTTTCTATGCAACAGTGTTGCTGAAATGAGCTGGGCCAGAACCCTGGCAAGCTGAGTCTTGAAACTTGTTCTGTGTAGGAGAATCCACTGCTTCCCCTGGGAGATGATTCCAAGGTCTGACTGTTCTCACAGGGAACAGTGGTCGTTAGGAATCCAGTCAGAATCTCCCCAGGAGTAACTTGTACTCAGCACCCTTTGTCTTCTCCATGGGACTCCTTGTAAAAAGGCAATTTCCATCCTCCTAGTAGCCACCCTTTATCTGCTGGTACATAGCCATAAGGTCTCCCCTCAGCCTGCTCTCCTCAAGGCTGAACAAATGCAGTTCTCTCAGCCTTGCTTCATATGTCAGGTCGGGTGGAAGTTGTTCCCACTGAAGATGCTTGGAGCTACTTCTGTGCATCGAGCGCTGCTCTGAGAAGAGGATGCAACCAGGGCAGGCTCCTGGGACTCTAGGGAGGGCAGGCTCTGCTGTCAGACTTGCTGCCCGGGTGCTGAGTGTCTCCTGGAACACAGCAATCATGTGTCTGGAGCAAGGTGTGAACTATTGAGTGTTTCCCCTAGGAACTGGGCTTTTCCTGAGGCAGGTTGGTCCCATATGGTTTATGTTGGGGGAGATTTGAAAGAGAAAGGTGTGATAGGGAGCAGAGTCATAGCAAACCCAAATGCTGCACTGTGCTCTCCATCGAGTGGCCCTGGGGTTTGGGAGAGAGCTGCTGGCAGGCATGAGGACAAGTAAATATCTGTGTTTGGATCCCATTTCTTGGGCTGGTGATCTCGCTGCGATACAGGAGATGTGGGTTTGAAACACAAACATTTTTGCATGATAATCGTGTCCTGTTTATGCAGCTCTGCTGGAAGCAGAGGAAACTGAGCACTACCCATCCTGGGGCACACTGATACTCTGAAGGGATTTCAGACCTTAAGGTATTGGAGCTCTGCCCTAAGCCCTGGGAGGGCTGGAGGCTGATAGTGCTTCCTGTCCGCTCCAAGCTGCACATTTCTGCCTTTGCCTCTGAGGTGCTTTTGCTGAGCTGCCAATAGCTGAAATCCGAACTGCTGAGGCTGGGGGAAAAAAATTAGCATTGCAGAAGAGTTGAGGTTGGAGAAGAGCTCTGGAGGGCTCCAGTCCAATCCCTTGTCAAAGCTGGACTAACTTCAAAGTTGGCTCAGCTGGCTCAGGACCAGCCCTGCTGAGCTTCGAACATCTCCCAGGCTGGGGATTTCTCAGTTTCTGTGGGTGCTGGGCTTGATCATCCTCGAGATGAATAATTTTTCCTTTGATGCATCTTGTACCTGTTCCCCCTTGTTCTTTTGCTATGTGCAGCCAAGAGAAGGCTGACTACACCTCACCCATCAGGTAGCCAAGACCAGCAGTTAGATCCTTGCCTCCCCTTCTTTTCAGGCTGCACAGTCCCACCTCACCTTGTCTCTCAGTTGAGATATTTTTGGCAGGAATAAATGGGACTTGGCTTCAGCCTCATTACAGGCAACAAGGTAGCTGGAGCCTGCTTAGAAGCAGCAGCACTCAGCTGGGGTGAGCTTAGTGCAAAGCATCTTGGAGGTGAAGCTCTCTGGGGAGCAAGGAAGGTACCCCAATGTCTGTAACCAACTTCTGAGCAGTTGATGTTTGTTCCTTCATGGGGCAGCCAGACCTTAACAAACAGCTCTCACTGGGTGTGTTTTCATCACCTGACACTTGCACACAAGCAGACCAGGGGAGAGATCCAGCCTGGCCACCAAAAGCTTTACAACCAGTCTGCCCTTGCCACCAGGTTTCCTGGTGATGGTCTCCACCACAGGTTGCAACAGCAAGTGCCTGGGTGGAACTTGGTTTGCTGAATCCCCTCCTGGGGGAACAATAGGTCAGGAGCTAATTCATTTGGTTTTTATTTCTTTAACAAAGGCTTTTGCCAACCAAGAGCTTTTGGAGATGTGCCTCTTTCTTCAGTGAACAGCATCTGCTGATTTGCCACTTCAGCTTTTGGTGAGGCGAAAATACTGTGGCAGGAACTTCCCAAGTAGGGTTTGCCCACATATCCCCTTGCCAACATGCATGGTCCAGCCTCAGTTCTTCTCCTGCTTCACTCTTGGCTGCCTGCTGAGGGTTTGTATCAGAAATCTGAAGAACGCTGAGGCCAGGGGTATTGGGAGGATTTCTGTGTCTGTGCCAGACCTAGCTCCTGCTCATCTCTCTGAGCTGGGACCATCTGTACCAGTCTGTGAAGGTGGCACTGCTGTGTTTCCTCGAAATGGGTAGGAACTGGCATCGCTGCTGGCTGGGTCTCTGCAGAAGCCTTCAGGGAGTAGACTTGAAAGAGAGCCCAGGGGCTCCAGAGGGTTTAATTGGCAATGTGCTTTGTCCAAAGAAGTTGTGAATGTCCCCTCCCTGGAAGTGTCCAAGGGTGGGTAGGATGGAGCTTTGAGCAACCTGGTCTCATGGAAGGTGTCCCTGCCCATGGCAGGGGTGCTGGAACCAGACGATCTTTAAGATCCCTCCAACCCAAACCATTCTGTGATTTTGTGATCCACTTTGCTCTGCCTGGCCTTGGCAGCCCCTCATAGGGGATGTATTTCTGGTGGTGAGCATCCTTGTGTGGAGAGTGCTGAGTCCACACCGGGGCTCACTGTGCCACACAGCTACAACTGTCAGGGTGTTGATGGTCTGCAATGCCTGAACTGGTACATGGCATCTCCAAGCATTGCCCCAGCAGTAACCAAACCATGAGCTGGCATTCAACCACCCAACCTGCCTGTGTGTCTGTGCCCAGCATCCCCATGGGCAGGTGGCCTCTCCTCTCAGCCTTGAGTCTAGTTTCCTTGGGCTGCTCTTCCAGGCACCAGCTCTGAAGGGGGTGGCACCACTCATGTGCCATTTCACCTAGGCACTTCTTTCTCGTGTAGCAGAGGGCATTGCTGTGTGATGCTGAGCATGCTTTCAGTGTAGGACCACTGCAAGGAGCAGGCAGGGGGCTGGCTTGCTGCCCCCTCTTTATGAGGGCACTATGTAAATGCTCTGCTTGATCCTGATGAACGGGAAAGGATTCCAGATCCTGCTGCCAGCACCACAAGCTGACAGCTGGCATCCTTCACACTAAACAGAGCCATCTGTAAACACAGCAGAGCCTCCAGCCCGGGCTGTGGCCTGAGGGCTTCAGCCTGGCTGCTGCTTCTGCTTGCCCCAGAGCTGCACTGGAATGGCCCCCAGGCTCTGAGGGCAGTGAAGCTGGTGCAGGTTGGATATCAGAAAAGATTTCTCCACAGAAAGGGTGCTCAGGCATTGGGACAGGCTGCCCAGGGAGGTGGAGCCACCGTCCTTGGAGGCATTTAGAAGGTGTGTGGATGTGGTGCTGAGGGACATGGTTTAGTAGCAGTGTCTCAGCAGTACTGGTAGGATTGTGAGCTCTGGGTGAGTGGTTGACCTTGGTAGTCTCAAAGGGTTTTTCTTCAACCCTGAGAGTTCTATGGTTCTATAATCACAGGAGCACAGGATGGTAGGGGTTGGAAGGGAGCCAAAGAGATCATCGAGTCCAACCTGATTCTAAGGGTCTTGAGAATAAGTCTTATGAGAAGCAGCTGAGGGAGCTGGGGTTGCTTACTGGGAAGAAAAGGAGGCTGAGGGAGACCTTATTGCTCTCTGCAACTCACTGAAAGGAGATTGGGATGAGGTGGGGTTGATGTCTTCTTCCAGGTCACAAATTAATAGGAGAAGAGGAAATGGCATCAAGTTGTGCTAGGTGAGCTTTAGGGTAGTCATTAGAAAAAGCTTCTGTACCAAAAGGGAAGTGTTCCCTGTACCCAGGGTGAATCACCATCCCTAGGTGCATTTAAAAGCTTTCTAGATATGGTGCTCAAGGATATGGTGTAGTAGGGTTCCTGGCAGAGTTAGAAACTGGTTGGATTGGATGATCTTGATTGTCATTTCCAATCATGGAGATTCTTTGCTCATCCTCCCCGCTCCTCTGCACAGGGACTAGACCCACATCACCATGACTCTGCTAGGGCTCAGCTCTGAGCTCTGTCCTGCTGGTTTTAAGTGTGTTTCAGTGGCTGGTCCTGTGGTTGTGGCCCCTGTCCCACAAACCCCTGTCCCCAGGCACACTTGGGCAGAAAGTGTTTGCCTTCTGGGCATGGGGTGATGGTAACCCCTGAGCTAGCAGAGCTGAAACCATGTGTCTGAGGGGAGCAGGCTGGGTTCCTCCCACAGCTGCTTGGTGAGATGCTAAAGCCACTGAAAATCTGAGTGGCCTACATAGGCGCTGACATGCAGACAAGGAGCCTCACTTAAGGGTGCCTGCACTCCAAACTTGGGCTTTTGCTCTTTATTTTAGATCAGATTTCCAATCAGGTCCCATCAAGACATGGCATTACCACTATCCTTCTCCAGTGGAGGCTTTCCTGCCTGCAGTGGGAGCAGGATGCCAGCCATGGCAATCTGTCTGCTGGGGTTATGTGGGACTGTGCTGGAGTGGGGTCCCACAGCCCTACTCCAAGCTCATGCACAGTTCTTCTGCAAGTCTCAAGCACTTGACAGAGACTCATTTAGCTCATTAGACAGGCCAGGAGATGTGCCTTGCTCCCCAGTTCAAGAAGGACAGGGAACTACTGGAAAGAGTCCAATGGAAGACCATGAGGATGCAGAGATGCAGAGGGGCCTGGATCATCTCTGTGAGGAGGAAAGGCTGAGAGACCTGAGGCTGTTTAGCCTGGAGAAGATCAGCCTGAAAAGGGATCTACTGAATGCTCAGTAAAAGCTAAGGGGTTGAGGTCATGAAGATGTGGCCAGATTCTTTTCAGTGGAGCCCAGAGACAGGAAAAGAGGCAATGGGCACAAGTTGGAACCCAGAACATTCCATTTGAACAGGAGGAGAAATTTCTTTGCAGGAGCAGGCTGCCCAGAGAGGTTGTGGAGTCTCCTTCTCTGGAAAGATTCCAAACCCACCTGGGCATTGTGATCCTGGGCAGGCTGCTGTGGGTGCCCAGCTTTGGCAGGGGGATTGGACTCGATGATCTCCAGAGGTCACTTCCAACCCTTTTTATTTTCTGACACTGTCCATTAGAACAGCATCTGTAAGGCTTTTTTGCCCAGCAAGCAGAGTCCAGTGCCCTGACTTGGCAGCTCCCACTCCTCTGGGACAGCCAAAACTCTCTGGAAGGTAATTGCTGCCCATACTAGGAGCTGCTGGGCACTGGGCTGGGCATGGCTTGTCTGGCTGCAGTGGGCAATGCTGCATTTGGCTCTGCATTTTGTTTGTTTCTGAACTGGATGTGTTTCAGTTGTGGTGTATCAGCAATAGTGTGACCAGCAGGACCAGGGCTCAGCACTGGTGAGGCTGCACCTTCAATACTGGGTTCAGGTTTGGGCTCCTCACTACAAGAAAAACATTGAGGTGCTGGAGCAGGTTCAGAGAAGGAGGATGTAGCTCATGAAGGCTCTGGAGAACAGCTCTGGTGAGGAGCAACTGAGGGAACTGGGGGTGATTAGCCCAGAGAAAAGGAGGCTGAGTGGAGACCTCATTGCTCTCTACAACTCCCTGAAAGGAGGTTGGAGCCAAGTGGAGGTTGAGCTCTTCTGCCAAGTAACAAGAGACAAGACAAGAGGAAATTGGCTCAGGTTGCACCAGAGGAGGTTTAGGTTGAACATGAGGAACAATTTCTTCCCTGAAAGTGTTGTCAAGCCCTGGAACAGTCTGTCCAGAGCAGTGATGTAGTCCCCATCCTTGGAAGGATTTAAAAGCTGTGTAGATGTGGTGCTGAGGGACAGGGTTTAGTGGCAACCTGGCAGTGACAAACTTGATTACTTGAAAGGTCTCTTCCAACCTAAATGATCCTGTGATTCTGTGATGTAGATTTTGGAGAAGAATGCCAAGGAGAACCACCTCTGTGATTGATGAAGAGCCCCTTGAGGTGCCCATCGATGGGAGGAGGCAGCTGTGCTGTGTGCCTGCTGCACGGTATGGTTTGCTGCTGCTGGTGGTAGGGCTTGTTCGTGTGGCACTTCCTCAGACATCAGACACCTGTCAGTGTCTGCCTGGAGCAGTTCTTGACTGTCCACCAGCACAGCTTGCTGAGCTTCCTCTAGACCAAGAGCACCAGGAGCTGCAGTCCCTTCCTTGGGGTCATTCCTGCTGTGTCCCACAGCCAGGGAGGGAGGTTGCCCTTCCTCCATGCTGAGCATGCATTGTGTTTGCATCTTCCTGTCCCTTTCCTCTTGCTCGTTTCTTCTCCCCCTCTTTACTTTCTTTTTTTGTCTCCTCCCATCTGTCCTTCTCACATCAGGCTATTTTGGGGGATGAGTTTCTCACTGTCAATATGGTAGGAACCGTGGTGCATCTCATGTCTTAGAGGATGAACAATGCTTTGGGAGCCTTCTCAAGCAGTTACCTCACTTGGTTCATCTTAATCCCCATCCCTTGCCCTTGCCTCAGAGGTGATTTTGAGACCAGGAGCTAACGAGCACTAAATTTGATGACTCTCTCCTCTATCTCAGAGCTGGAGTGGAGTGAGACTGAATCTCAGAGCCAGAGGAGAGCCATCAAATTTAGTGCTGTTCAGCTCCTGGTTTCAAAATGCCTCTGAGCCTTGCAGGTGGTGATTAAGCAGCCTGAAGCCAAGTGTGGTGTTGGCAGGTCATTACTTGTGTCTTTGAAACTTCCTTGGGCTTTCAGTGAAAGCAGGTTTTTTTTTAAAAAAAAAAATTTTTTCCCACTTGAAAGTAATAGGAACTGCAGGACCCAAAGTGAATTTTTACTACCTTTGGTTTAACAAAATACCTCTCAGGAAAATCAAGAAGCAGTGGTGCAGGCACAGAGCTGGGAGGGAGTTTTCTGGGAGGCAGCAGATCTCTGTGTGATCCCAGCTGAGCTGCTGCTGTGCTTTTCTCCACCTGATCGTTTTGGAGCAGTTGAAGCACAGGGACAGTATTAGCCTCTAATTATCTGCATGAGGCAGGTGAGCCAAATGCCACCTAGATCCTGCAGTGCCCTGGGAGAGGAGCTGGGGCTCAGGTCGGCTGCTTTCCACTCCCAGGAGCATCTTTGGGCACAGGATCTGCAGCCCAGATCCCTGGGGCTCTGGGAGTTCTGCCCACATCCCTGCCCAGGCAGGAGAGCTGCTGGAGCAAGAGCTGAGCAAGACAGCAAGATCAGCGTGAGCCAGCAATGTGCCCTTGTGGCCAAGAAGGCAAATGGCCTCCTAGGCTGCATTATGAGTGTGGCCACCATGTGGAGGGAGGTTCTCACCCACCTCTGCTTTGCCCAGGTGACACCACATCTGGAGTACCAGGTCCAGTTCTGGGCTCCCCAGTTCAAGAGAGTCCCAATGGAGGCTACAAAGATGGTGAGGGACCTGGAGCATCTCTGTGAGGAGGAAATGTTGAGAGATCTGGGGCTGCTTAGCCTGGAGGGGAGCAGATTGAGAGGAAATCTTCTCAATGCTCAGCAAGAGCTAAAGAGTGAGAGACAAGGGGATGGGGCCAGACTCTTTTCAGTGGTGGCTGAGGGCAGGAGAAGGGGCAATGGCCCAAACTGGAACCCAGGAGGTTCCATATGAACAGGGGGAGAAATTTCTTTGCTGTGAGGGTGCTGGAGTCCTGGAGCAGGCTGCCCAGAGAAGCTGTGGAGTCTCTTTTTCTGGAGAGATTCCAAACGTGCCTGGATATTGTGGTCCTGGGCAAGCTGCTGTGGGTGCCCTTGGTTTAGCAGTGGGTTTGGACTAGATGATCTCTAGAGGTCCCTTCCAATCCCCACCATGCCATGAGGCAGGAGGGGTTGAAAAGGTGGCTGCTCAGCCAAGGAGCTGCTGTGCAGCGTGGGTGGGCAGGAGATTGCTCTCTCCTGTACATAACCAAGTTTTTTTAGTGGCTTTTGTTCTAATAATAAATGCACCATTGTCTCTTCACCTTCTAATAAAACCTTTCCATTTTGGAAAGGGGTGCAGCTTGAAAGGCACTGACAGGCCTGTCTTTGTAGCTGTGAAGTTTCTTCCCCCTCTGCTCCTCTCCTTTCTCTCCTCCTTCCCTGCTCTGCCCCACTCTCAAGGAGATGCTGCTTGAGCCAGCTGGGAGCTCAGCATTGTGGCTTAATGGTTTGTAGGACCAAGACAAGAAGCCTTGACTTCCCTTGTGCTGGTAACAGACCCTGGCCTCCAGAGGGGAGGGAAGGGGGAAGGTTCATCTCACCCCCTGTGGCATAGTTCTCGTTCATGGTNTAAAGTAGCTTATCTAAAGCCCATTAAAAGCCCATGTAACCTTCCTGTCTCAGTTAAGTGGCTTTAATTCTGTCTGTTGTAAATCTACTCTTCCCTTGCAAGTGACACCCTGCAGAAAAGGGTTCACACTGTTCTGCTAATCCCCTCCAGCAGTTAACCTGCATTAATGGTCAGGTAAGTGACTCTGCAGACAAGTCCCCAAAGGCTGGGGTGGGACTGATGAGGAGCAGCAGAGGGAAGAGGCGTGTGCAGCCCCTCCTATGCTGGGTCAGACTCCTACTTGTCAAGGGTTTTTTGGGACCTGGCAAACAAACCTTCAGATGAGAAGTGGAGTGATCTGGGGGGGGGGGCTTGGTTTGGTTTCATTTTGGTTTGTATTTTTCCCTCCATATTTTTTCAGCATTTAGACTGTTTATGAGCATTTGGGTGACAGGTGGGAAGAAGAAGTTTGTGTGATGTCCCAGGGCCACTTCTGTGATGTGCACAAAGCAGTCCATTCACTTGGAAGCTGAAGTCACCCTCGTGTTACTGTTTTACCAGGTGTGCCTCAGCCATGGCACAGAGTGGCCAAAGCTGCTGTGGGGGAGGTTTGTGGTGTGTCCATCACTGCTGAGTCCCTTTTATCCATGGTGCCTTTTTGTGAGTGGGATGTTTAGTCACTCCCTGGCTCGCCTCTCTGGGGAAGGTGTCCTAGAACCATAGAATCAACCAGGCTGGAAGAGACCTCCAAGCTCATCCAGTCCAACCTAGCACCCAGCCCTAGCCAATCAACCAGCCCATGGCACTAAGTGGCCCATCCAGGCTTTGCTTCAACACCTTCAGGGATGGCAACTCCACCACCTCCCTGGGCAGCCCATTCCAATGCCAATCACTCTCTCTGTCAACAACTTCCTCCTAACATCCAGCCTAGATCTCCCCTGGCACAGCTTGAGACTGTGTCCCCTTGTCCTGTCCCTGGTTGCCTGGGAGAAGAGCCCAACCCCCACCTGACTACAACCTCCCTTCAGGTAGCTGCAGAGAGCAATGAGGTCTTATGCTGGTTTGAGGGTAATTGGAATACTTTAATGGAGGAAATTATATCATAGGCTGTGAAAAAGCAAACAATGGTGATGTCTGCTTCACTCACAGGCTTGCTGAGATATTTAAGAATGAGAAGACAAACATAGATAAGACACTCTCCTAGAGACTCTCATACTTCCTAGCTGTTTTAGTCTGGACTTCTCTGCTGACCTCACTAACCACTTTCCTCNACCTCCCTTCAGGTAGCTGCAGAGAGCAATGAGGTCTTATGCTGGTTTGAGGGTAATTGGAATACTTTAATGGAGGAAATTATATCATAGGCTGTGAAAAAGCAAACAATGGTGATGTCTGCTTCACTCACAGGCTTGCTGAGATATTTAAGAATGAGAAGACAAACATAGATAAGACACTCTCCTAGAGACTCTCATACTTCCTAGCTGTTTTAGTCTGGACTTCTCTGCTGACCTCACTAACCACTTTCCTCCTAACCTCCCTGGCCAATCCTCCAAATTCACCTTGTGCATAAGCCAAACCCTGGGGTGAGGTAGAGGGATGGGGGGAAGGTGGAAGGGTGGTTGGGAGCCCCTCCTGGGGTCTCTGATTTTTGGGAGGGGTATTGTGCTTCTGTATTACCTCTAACTTGTATAGATCTGCCCTGAGCCTCCTCTTCTGCAGGCTGCACACCCCCAGCTCCCTCAGCCTCTCCTCACAGGGCTGTGCTCCAGGCCCCTCACCAGCCTTGGTGCCCTTCTCTGGACACATTCCAGCACCTCAACATCTCTCTTGAATTGAGGGGCCCAGAACTGGACACACTACTCATGGTGTGGCCTGACCAGTGCTGAACACAGGGGCAGAAAAACCTCCCTGGTCCTGTTGGCCACATTGTTCCTGATGCAGGCCAGGATGCCATTGGCTCTCCTGGCCACCTGGGCACACTGCTGGCTCATGTTCAGCTACTATCTATCTCTATCAGCAACCCCAGGTCCCTCTCTGCCTGGCTGCTCTCCAGGCACTCTGTCTCCAGAGCCTTGTTAAATCTCATCCCACTGGCCTCTGCCCACCCATCCAGCCTGTCCAGGTCCCTCTGCAGAGCCCCCCTGCCCTCCAACAGATCCACACCTGCTCCTAACTTGATGTCATCTGCAAACTTACTGATGCTGGATTCAATGCCCTGGTCCAGGTAACCAGTAAAGATACTGAACAGGATTGGGTCCAGCACTAATCCCTGGGGGACACCACTGGTGCCAGCTGCCGACTGGCTGTGGCACCATTCACCACCACTCTCTGGGCCTAGCCCTCCAGCCAGTTCTTGACTCATATCAGAATGAATCTGTCCAAGCCAGGAGCTGCCAGCTTGGCCAGGAGCTTGTCAAAGGCTTTGCTGAAGTCCAGGCAGACTCCATCCACAGCCTGCCCTGTACTCAGCAGGAGGCAACCTGAGCATAAAAGGAGGTCAGGTTGGTCAGGCAGGATCTGCTTCTCCTAAACCCATGCTGACTGGGCCTGATCCCTTGGCCATTCTGCAAGTGCTGTGTGATGGCACTCAAGATGACCTGTTCCATAACCTTGCCTGGCACTGAGGTCAGGCTGACAGGTCTGGAATTTCCTGATTCCTCCTTCCAGCCTTTCTTGTGGATGGGCATCACACTGGCAGCTTCCAGTCTTCGGGGACCTCTCCAGTGAGCCAGGACTGTTGATAAATGATGGAGAGCAGCTTGGGCAGCTCATCTACCAGCTCTTTCAGAACCCTAGGATGGATCCCATCTGGTCCCATGGACTTATGAGGATTCAAGTGGCTCAGCAGGTCCCAAGTCCCTCAGCAGGTCCTCCTAATGGAAACATCTGAGCTCATCCCAGTGCTCCAGGACTCACAGTGACTTTTGGTGTCTGCAGGACCCCATCAAGTTGTGTGGTTGTGTCCTTGCTTGGTTAAATGTTCCCTTGCTGTTTGGTTTTCAGGAGTGTTCTTCTGTGCTGGGGACCTGCAGGTGAAATAAGCCCCTGCTTGTGCAGGCTTCCCGGTTGCCAGCTGGCAGTCTGGTAGGAGAAAACAAAATAATTTGCTATTTCTTTCCCATAAACGTCTCAGCAAGGCATAAAATGATCCTGTGCAAAATCAAATGCACATGGAGGGGCTTAAAGAGCCCCTGGAGCTCCTGTGGGATAATCCAATTTGGCAGGAGGGAGGCTGATCCAGCAGGGCTGCTTCCTGGGGCTGCACTTGCCTCTGCTTTGCAGCTGGAGCAAGTCTGGGTTTGTTTGTCATTAATAAATGCCAAGGCTGCTCCGAGGGACAGGGCAGCTGACAGAGCCCCTCCTCCAGGCTCGTTATTGCTGGGAAATGACACAAGAGACCGTTTGGGTTTGAACTACCTTACTGCTCTGTGAGGGTCACTCCAGCAAGCTGAAAATGACCAGGGCAGAGAAGGTAGGTTCGTGGCTTGCTTTCTGCAAGCAGGTTATTTGTGGGTGATCACAGAATTGTTTCAGTTGGAAAAGAACTTTAAGATCATTGAGTTCAGCTGTCAACCTAACACCACTGTGGCCCTTAAACCCAAAGTGCCATGCCTACATGGCTTTTGAACACCTCCAGGCATGGGTACTCCACACTTCCCTGGGCAGCCTGTTCCACAAGGCTGCGTGTGTAGCTCCAGCCTGGGGCTGCTGGGCTGTCTGCAGGACCCTCCTTATGCTCCTCAGGGGCCAGAGGCAGTGACAGAGGCTTGGCCAGGGCTAAGGCTGCAGAGCAGAGCTGGGAGGCTCCAGCCCCAGTCCCAGCACCTCCTGAGCAGCTCCCCAAGAGAGGCTGGTTGGGACGTGGGGCTGCGTGGGAGCACCTTGTCTAGACGGAGCAGCTCTGCGGCACCCACGCCGGCTCCCCAGCTCCCTTCCTCCCAAGTTGAGCATCTCCCATGGGTCTTCTGAATATAACGTGGGGGGATATCACTGTCAGTGTCACCCAGAGTGGTGGCTGTTGCCAGAACAGCCTGTGCTCTCTGCAGGAGGTTCAGCTGTGGGGTGATGAGCTCCTCTTTGCAGTCCTAGTGCAGATAATAGAAGCATAGTAGCAAAGTAAATCATGTTGTAGGGAGGTTGCTCTGTGTGCCTCGTAGCTGAGGGATGGGGGAGCTTTCCCTTGGACTTGTATTTTAATTAAAATGTGAATTTATTGCTTTTATTTAGTTTGAACTATGCTGGAGTACTGTGCACACATAAAGCACAGAGGAAAAGAAAAGAAAATCCTTTATGAGCTGCATCTGCCCTCTTTGCCTTGGTTGTATTTCTCAGTTGTCCAGACTCACGTTAAATAAGGACAGGAAAGAGGGCACTGGGAGGCAGGGGAGAGCTTCAGCTCCAGCTCAGGCAGTCTTAGCTATCACCCATGGTGCTGGGAACCCACGGCCATCCCTGGGGATGGATTTGTCTTATAGACAGCTTCACTTTTGCAAAAGGATTTTGTTTTGCTTCTCAGCTGCAGTTTCCTAGTGCTGTGCTGCAGGATGTACAGTACACAAACACAGTCCCTTCACCTCCTACCTGCTCTTGTACATTTTCATGTTGTTCCTTCTCCCCCTGCCATGGCCTCCTATGTTACCTTCATGATTCCTTTCTATTCTTTTGTCATTTTTTTCCTTTGTTTCCCTCCTCTGGTCACCAGCAGGGTCTGTAAAATTCACTCTGTGAAGGTCTGTGTAGGAGAAACCCAATGTCTGGCTCCTAAACCAACCCAAACCAGCATCTTCCAGCATCTAAATTCCCCACGGAGAGTGCCACTGATCTGGGACAGAGCAGTGATGCCTTTTGCAAGAGTCATAAAAAAAAAAAACAAACAACAAAGCATAAAGACTATTTTTGCCTATGAAACTGAGTCTTTAAGGGGGCTGCACACTGCCAAAGCCACCAGAGCATCACCAGGTCCCCAATGTCCCAAACCTGGGGACCTCAGCCCCCAGGCAAGCTCTTGGGCAGTTGTCCCTCCAGTGCTGATGTTCCCCATGGCACAGCTCTGCCTGTCCCACCAGTTTCTGCCCAGCAGCTGTACCTGTCCCTCACCTCCTGTGCTGCTCTCACTCTGTAGGCCTCACGCTGAAGACTTCAGCATGGATTCCTCCTTCTCACAGTAAGTTCACTGCATGCATTTCCCCGTGCTGGAACTGGGGAGGGGGTGAGGGCTGCTGTGACACCATTGGCCTCAGGCACCATCACTCTTCCAGAAAGCAAAAGCCCCTTGCAGTGTTTGTGTGGTGCATGGGAGTCTGGTGAGCCAGGTGTGTTGGGTAGTATACACAAAATCACAGTGTGGTAGGAGTTGGAAGGGACCTCTGGAGATCATCCAGTCCAACATCGCTGCCAGAGCAGCATCACCCAGGGCAGGTCACACAGGAACACATCCAGATGGCTGTGGAAATCAGCAGTATCCCAATCATGCCAATCTCATGGTGATACCTGCCCCCACATTGCTGCAAACAGAGCACCACAGCAGAGCTGACAACTTGGTGCTCAGGCTCAAGCACCCTGAAAGCAACTGTTGAAAAGTTCCAGTCAGAGGCAGAAAATATCCAAAGCCAGACGGGGTTGGTCTTTTGCTGCTCTTGGCACCAGGGAGTTGTGTGTGCCACCAGCAAAGCCTTGTGGGACAGCAGTGGTTCTCACCATGGGGAGAGCTGGCCACCCTCAGAGACAGATTAAGTTTCCTGGGGAAGAAGTGATATCCTTGGCAGCAAATTGGTGATTATCCATTAACGATGAGCTCCCTGTGCAGGCTCTAATCAACCAATCCAGATTCATCAGCAGAAGCAATTACAGGAGCAGGCTCATGAATTGTCAGGCTCCAGTGTTGCAAAACAAATCAGCCCAACAAAACACAGCGTGTTACTCCATTGCCTCTTCTCTTTCTGGCCTTTCATCTTCTTTATTGTTTTTATTTTATTAAGATCAAGTGGTGCCACTGGCTGGCCACGAGCAGCCTGGGGCTAGGGCTGGGGCTGGGGCTGCTCCATGTCTCCACGAGGCTGCTGAGACCTTGGATGATGATTTGAGGGATGAGCATGTCCTTGGCCATGGCACATGGTTGAGAGTGTGTGTCCTTGGATAGTGATGAGCAAGAGCTCTCTGCTCCAACAGGAGTGGCCTGGGTCAGACTCTCCCCTCCCCCATCATTTTAGCAGAGCCTTTTGTGACAGGACAAGGGGTGAGGGTTTTAAACTACAAGAAGGAGATTTGGACTAGAGAGATGGAAGACAATTTTTTTACATTGAGAGTGGTGAGATGCTGTCCCAGGTTGCCCAGATTAGTGGTAGATGCCTCATCCCTGGAACCAATCCAGGTCAGGTTGTCTGGGGCTCTGAGCAACCTGCTCTAGTTGCAGATGTCCCTGCTGACTGCAGGGGCATTGCTCTAGATGAGCTTTAAAGGTTCCAGCTCAAACCATTCTGTGATTCTATTAGCAGTGCTGAGTTAAGGGTTGGACCTGGTCATCTTAAAGGTCTCTTCCAACCAAAATGATCCCATAACTGTGTACATCCCAGCTGGCAGGGGCTCTCTGTCCTCCCTGGCTCAGTCCCCAGCTTCAGAAGCAGGCTATGGACCAGGGCCCACTCTCCAGCTTGCTGCAGGCATCTCAGTTGGGTTGTATGTGGACATGGAATGAAACCCCTGAGTGCTCCCCTGGCTTCTCTCACATGTGCTTTCCTTGAGCCACCTTCCCATGGTGCACACATCTAGAGCAGTGCTGTCCCCTGGGATGGCCCTAAGCCAGAGCTCCCTGCCTGGGGAGGCACCAGAGCAGCTCTGGGATGAAGCAGCCTGTCCCACTTCACCCTAGAGCTGAACTCAGGTTTTCAGGAGAGCAGGGTGCTGCCTGGTCAGTGCCCAGTGCCAGCTCTGCAGTGCATCACCACCCCTTGCTCTTTGGTACTGAGGGTACTTGGATGGGGATGTCTGTACTCGGCTCTGGTGAGGCCACACCTCAAATACTGGGTTCAGTTTTGGGTCCTTCACTCCAAGAAGGACATTGGGGTGCTGGAACAGGTCCAGAGAAGGGAAATGAAGCTGATGAGGGGTCTGGAGAACAGGGCTGGTGAGGAGTGGCTGAGGGAACTGGGAGTGTGCCATCTAGAGAAAAGGAGGCTCAGGAGACCTTCTTGGTCTCTAAACTCCCTGAAAGGAGGAGTGAGGTGGGGGTTGGTCTGCTCAACCAGGTAACAAGTGAGAGAACAGGAGGAAATGGCCTCAAGTTATGCCAAGGGAAGGTTAGATTGGATATGAGGAAAAATTTCTTCACCTGAAAGGGTTCTTAGGCATTGGAACAGGCTCCTCAGGGAGGTGATGTAGTTGTCCCCCCACTCTGGCTCAAGGGATATGAGAGTTGTGTGGATGTGGTGTCTATGGGTAGGACTTTGTCAAGGCCTTGTCAGTGTTAGGATAATGATTTGACTTGATGATCTTGAAGGTCTTTTCTAACCTAGGCAGTGCTGTGATTCTGTGATCTTCAAGCCCAAGTTGTGACAGCATCCCCACTGCCTCCAGCGCTCTCTTTGGTGCCTGAAAATGAGCTTTGCAGCAGCTGAATAGAGCTGGAGAAGGATTATGTCTCCCTTCAGGGAATGGGAAGTGGCAAAAATCCTATTGCAGTGTCCTCCTAGTGAAACAGACCCAACCAACCAGACAGAAGCTAGGAAGAAGGAGATCAGCAGCAGATTTCTTTCTGATTACTGCAGATTCCTGAAGCCCTTCCTGCAGCCCTTGCCAGGGCTGCACAATCCCCAGCTCAGTGGAGATGTGGTGGTGACTCCTGCCCTGACTCCATCCCACCAGGTTCAGGGCATTGTTCATCTCATGGAGCAAGATGAGTGGCTGTGAGGGCTGGGCTGTGAAGCCAGCCTCGGGCTTGAGCAGGGTTTTGCAGAAGTGGCTGCTTAGAGCTGGCTTTTTGTCCCCCAAAAAGCAAAACTGCAGTGTTGCTGCTGGAGCCAGGGTGGCATTACCTGGCATCCTGCTGGGTTTCATTTGCTGCAGAGTGGTTGGCAATACCTCTCCTTTCTTCGGGCAACAACTACACTCCATAATAAAGCAGGAGCTGCTTTTATTTTTTTTTTTTAATTTGTTTTCTTTTTCTGCCTTTTTTTCATTCTGCCTTTTTTTTCATTCTGCCTTTTTTTCATTCTGCCTTTTTTTCATTCTGCCTTTTTTTCATTCTGCCTTTTTTTCATTCTGCCTTTTTTTCATTCTGCCTTTTTTTCATTCTGCCTTTTTTTCATTCTGCCTTTTTTTCATTCTGCCTTTTTCTTTGGTGGCTGTGACAGTACTGTGGTGGCTGTGATGGTCCTATGGTGCCTTCAGTGGTACAATGGTGGTTGTGAAGGTGTTGTGGTGGCCTCATGATGGTGCCATGATGGTTGTGAAGGTGCTGTGTTGGCCCCATAATGGTGCCATGGTGGTTGTGGAGGTGTTGTGGTGGCTCCATGATGGTGCCTTGGTGGTTGTGAAGGTGTTGTGGTGGCTCCGTGGTGGTGGCTCCGTGATGGTGCCTCGGTGGTTGTGAAGGTGTTGTGGTGGCTCCGTGATGGTGCCATGGTGGTTGTGGAGGTGTTGTGGTGGCTCCATGATGGTGCCATGGTAGTTGTGGAGGTGTTGTGGTGGCTCCATGATGGTGCCATGGTGGTCACAACAGTGCTGTGGTGACTCTGCTGGTGTCTCTTTGGTGGCTCTTTGCTGGTGCAAAACTGGGGAGCAGATTTTGCAGAGCTCCTGTTGTGGGCTGCTTCCTGCATGGCTGCTTGGGGCACAGGAAGGGTGCAGGGAACAAGCAGGGCTGCAGCAGGAGATGCCCCTCAGAGCTGTGCAGCCAGCCCCATGTGAGTTCGTGCAAGCTGCTGTGAGTGACCCTGCTTTAGCAGGGTGTTGGGCTGGGTGATCTCCAGGAGTTCCTTCCAACCCCTGCCATGGTGGGGCTGGATGATTCTGAGCCTCCATGAAGCTGTTCCCTTTCATGCTTGCCTTGTCCAAGCCCACAGCTCCCCTCCTTTGAGTAATTGTTCAATTACTGCTTGGTGAGCCTAGGGGCAGTTTGTTCCCTGTTCCTCACTTTGGCAGGCACCCAGCTTCTCTGTGCACACACAGGTGTGCAGTTTTTCCCCCTTTTCCACCCTAAAACCCTGTGCTGGGAGCAGCTTGGTGCACCAGGAAGCCAGGAGCTCCAGTGGGAAAGGATTATAGCTGCCCCCCATCCTCCATCCACCCCAGGGTAGATGGGAGATGGCAACCCCATAGATTACAGAGGTGATGTCCTGCATGCAAAACTCACTTGGTGTCACCATCTGGCTGTATCCAAATGCCTGTTATCATCCAGAAAACAGGGGAAGAAGAGGAAAGAACACCTCTGAAGCAAAACTGCAGCTTTAACTGCAGGTTAGCAGCTGCAGAAGATGTCTGTCAGGGTAGTCTTTGTGGTTGCCATCAGCAGGTGCCTCCAGCTGGCTGGTTTGGTGGATTGGGAAGGATCTTACAGCAGCCTTTCAGTACTTAAAGGGGTCTGTAAGAAAGATGGGGACAGACTATTTAGCAGATTCTGTTGTGATAGGACAAGGTGGGAGGGGTGGTTTTAAACTAAAAGAGGAAGATTTAGACTGGATAAAAGGAAGAAATTGTTCACCATGAGGATGGTGAGAAACTGCCTCAGGTTGCCCATCCCTGGAACCATTCCAGGTCAGGTCGTTTGGGGCTCTGAGCAATGTGTAGTTGCAGATGTCTCTGCTGACTGCAGGAGGGTGGACCTTTAAAGGTCCCTCCAACTCAAACCAGCCAATGTTTCTATGAATCTGTGGCTTTTGGCCTTGGCTCAGCTCCCCCTGACATCCTGCAGGGCCCAGCTGGCAGCAACTGGCACCCTGCTCCCCTGAGACCTTCTCTGGAATGCAGCAGCGTGACTCTGGTCGGTGTCCTGGCACAGGAGTGGCAGCTCACTCTCTTGGCTGGCCAGTGGATTTTGGCTCTGTCTCAGTTTTCATGCCATGCTCAGCAGCTGTCACATGCCACAGGGACCAGAAGGGACCTGCCTGTGCCCAACTGCTCATGTAAGCCTCCTGGGTATGCAGAGCTCAGGGGGTTCATCTGTCTGCACTACCCCTGCATGGGGCTGCCTGTGGGTTGCTATTTTCCATGGTTTATGTGGTTTAAGGGGGGGTTACTTCTCCCCAGCTCTCTGGGGAAGGCACAAACACAGAGCCGGGGCCATGCCCCTCCCTGGCTATTTTAGTGCCAGTTGAGCTGAGCTGTGCTCCTCCTGGTCCTTCAACCTGCACTTATCTGAACAAAGTATTGTGTCTTTTGTGTTTTTTTTTTTTTGAGCTCGTCATCTTAGAACAAATTGCCTCTAATCTTAGATTAATAAAGCACAATAAATAACGGAGCAAAGAAAATGAAATTGCTGAGGCATTATGAAGTGCATAATAGCAGTAATTACACTTCCAAGCTGAGGGCTTGCAACTAAACTTGTGCTGTGCTGATGATCTGCATGGCTGGGGAGGTTCAGCCAGAGCCAGGTGAGGGGAGCAAGGTGCTGCCTGCTCCCTTTCTGCAGAGCATCCACTGCCTGCACCCACGGGTACTGCCCAGGCTGTGCTGGCACCGCATTGCCTGGCTGGTGCTGGGTTAAAGGGAGGGATCCTGGGCTGGAAGGGAGGGATGCCCAGCTGGCAGTGGGGATGTCCAGCCCTGGCAGCTTGGAAGGGGTGGTTTGAATGGTCCAGTTTGATTGCAGTGCTCTGAAAGGAGAGCCTGTTGTGTGTGGGGGGTGTGTTTTGGGGTGGGAAAGCAGTCAGAGTTTAGCTTGATTTGTATTTGAAGTTAACTTCTTGACAAGAAAATTGGAGGGTATGTTTTAGATGATATCATCTCCTTCCCTCAGCTGGAAACGGAGTAGGAACTTCAGTAGTACTTTCTGTTGGTTGCTGCTGCCTGGTGAAAGCCTTTGCTTGTTGAGCTGTGGGGTGGCTCTGGGGCATTGGTTAATGTGCAGAATAGGTGCCAGCGCTGGAGTGGCAATGCCTTGGTCCCTCTCATGCCAAGCCCTTGCTCTGCCCTTCTTCCTCCTCCAGACAGAAGCCCCATAGGATGGTCACAGAATTCATCGGGTTGGCAGGGATGCATCTTGTCCAGCCTCCCTGCAGTGAGCAGGGGCATCACCAACTGGCTCAGTGCTCAGGGCCCCAGCAAGTTTGACCATGACGTGTGCCAGGGCTCAGCAGGGCATCACTGGGGACCCCCCCCCCCCCCAGAGCCCCGGGGCGCCCCCCCCTTTTT
>VWZE01002670.1:199551-222944 GCA_013396675.1 Eubucco bourcierii | reverse complement strand
TTTTTTTCTAGCCTGGGAGGTTTGTAGAACAGAGGAAAGCTGTTCAGGGCTGATGATTGGATTGAACTCCCACATCTCTGGCATTCTTCCTCCTCTAATGGGACCAGTCCCAGTTACTTGGGCTGTGTGTTGGCACTGGGAGAGCTGTAGGGAGGATTGGGACACAGGTTTCTGTTCCTGTCCTTAGGCTTTGGCTTGGGCACAGCCACATCTGCTTGAGCTTTGGGAGGACCTTTGCTCCGCCAGCCCCTGGTGCTGGAGTTGTCTGTGCCTTGCTTCATTGCCCAGCACACTGAACGCTGGGAGGATCCATTCCTGGTTTAGAAGCTAATTATCCTCCCTAATTACATGATTTTAACTGAAACTTTTTAACGAGCATTGTCTGAGGGAGCAGGGTGATGTGGACACAGGAATCTCCGAGCAGGGCTGTGAGTGCTGCAGGATCAAGGGCAGGGACAGGAGCCTCTCGCCGCGGGGGTGTGTGTGATGGCTCATTCACCACGACCCATTGTGCTCCCTGCCTCTGACCCTGCTCTTCCTCCCCACCCAGTTACCACAGCTGCTGGGCTCCTTTGTGTAAGGGGCCGCGGCACCTCCTGCTAACGAACTGCCCTCCACCATCAAGGGCATCTCTCTATGAAGAAGTTGGTTCTCCTTACTGGGCACTTAGCTTTGAATTAGGCTTCTTGAATCTTCCTCTGGCTCCCTCGGTCTGGCTTTGAAGCCTGTAATACCATTATGTTGCTGAAGGGACAGGGCAATGAAGCTCTTAGGCTCCTGAGTCTCTGGCAATAAGGATGATCCTCCGATGGGAATTTGGAGCTCAGCATTGCTCCCTGCCTGTGGCAGCTCCTGCCCTCCTCAACCATGGAGGAGTTTCTTGGTGGACATGGCAGGGTTTACAGTTCAGGTCCAGGATGACTTAGGTGACACCAGTGTTTTGCAAGATGGCTTTGAAACTGCAGATGTGTGGAGTTATACTGCTTGCCTATCCGTGGGGAGCTGCAAGGGCAGTGGCACAGGGCTGGGAGTGGGTGGTGGGATCTGTCTGCTGAGTGCATCCTATAAATGGAAGCCCTTCCCACAGGCCAGGTCTCTCCAGAGCCCTTCTGGGACAGCTGCTTGCTTCCACACTTTGGGTTTTTGCAGTGCAAAGGCATTGGTGTTCAACATGCTATCCATGGCATGATCGTATTGGGTCACATCACCCAGGACCTAGACTTCCCCTTGCTGCTTTGGTGAGCAGCCTGACTCCATCTGTAAGCCCCACTAGCTGAATCATTTCTATTGGTGACACACATCCACTGCTGATGCTCACAGTGTGTTACAGACACATTCCCTCCATGGACATGGGTGTAAGTCACCCCCAGAGGATCCTCACTGACTTCAGCAGGTGCCGTGGGCACTACAGGAAGCCCTCGCTGTGATGTGTGCTTTCTCCCTTCAGGACCTGTGGCATCCAGCATTTAGAAAGAGCAGGGGAGAAGCTCTCCCTCTTCAAGTCCTTCTATTTCTGCATCGTCACCTTTTCCACCGTGGGCTATGGGGATGTGACACCAAAGATTTGGCCTTCCCAGCTCCTCGTCGTGATAATGATTTGCGTCGCTCTGGTCGTGCTGCCGCTCCAGGTTAGACCTGCGCAGCTGAGAATGGAGAGGGATGCAGAGCCTGCACCAGGGCAGCCCTGCCGATGGGGGCATCAGCTCTCTGCCTTCGTTTGCAGTTTGAGGAGCTGGTCTACCTGTGGATGGAGCGGCAGAAGTCAGGAGGCAATTACAGCCGCCACCGTGCGCAGACAGAGAAGCACGTCGTCCTCTGTGTCAGCTCCCTCAAGATTGATCTCCTCATGGATTTCCTCAATGAGTTTTATGCCCACCCACGCCTGCAGGTGAGGACCAGGCATATTCTCACCTGCTTACAGAATCACAGAAACATGCAGGTTGGCAAAGCCCCTCAGGATCACCAAGTCCAACCTAGAACCCTGGTCTACAAGATTCACCTTAAACCACCCCCCTAAGCACCACATCCAAACCACCCTTAAACACATCCGTAGTGGTTGAATCCACCACCTCCCTGGGCAGCTCACTCCAGTCCCTGATCACTCTCTCAGTGAAAATCTTTTTCCTAATGTCCAGTCTAAACCTATCCAGTCTCAACTTGAGGCCATTCCCCCTTGTGTCTCCAATTCCCTGTGAGCAGAGCCCAGCAGCAGCCTCTCTACAACATCCCTTCAGGTAGCTGTAGACAGCAGTGAGGTCTCTCCTCATCCTCCTCTTCCTCAAACTAACCATCCCCAGCTCCCTCAGTCACTGTTCATAAGATTTATTCTCTAGGCCCATCCCCAACTTTGTTGCCCTCCTTTGGACCTGCTCCAGCACCTCTACATCTCTCTTGTACTGTGGTGCCCAAGACTGAACACAATACTTGAGCTTCAGCTAAACATTGCTTAGTCAGTGTTTACCCTTGGCAGGCTCACAGCCTTGCTGGGCATGACCAGGTCCCTTCTGGTGCTCAGTGCCCTGCCCAGCTATGGTGGGTGTGGGGCAGAACAAGGTCAAACCATCCAGCCTGTTGCACTGGCCAAGGAGAGGTGACAAGTGGTACCTTAGGGCCATCCCATTTTGCCATCTCACTGGCTGGGCTCTCTCTGCCCGATCCACCGCAATCTCTGACCAGGCCTGTTGGAACACTGTAAACAAGTGGAGAGGGACCAGAGGGACTTTTCCAAGTGTAAGGATGTCTCTTCTGAATGCAGAATCTCAGACAGAAGCAGAGCATGCAATTGCTAAACCCCTGTGGGATTTACCCAGCTCTTCCTGGAGTATCCTCACATAATAAGTGATCTCTTTGCAAATGACAGGGCCTTTCCTACTCCCCAGGATGAGCTTTGCAGACATGTTTCAGATTTGCATTTCATTCCAACACTCTCATGTTCTTTGTTCCCATCACCCAGCTCTGGTTCCACACATTCAAGCTTTAAAATCCTACTCACTGCAGTAACTGGAAGAGGCTCCACTTTGCTGTGGGCTTGCAGCTGTGCCTGCACTGGCCTTACTGTGTTGAAGAGGATGGATAAGATGCCAAGGTGTTTCCCAAGACCCTTGTAGGACCTTGGAACAGGGGCAGAGGATGTTACACATGGGGACAAATATCAGAAGTCCCATCAGGGGGCGTCACACGTGGGGACAAATATCAGTAGTCCCATCAAGGGGTGTCACATGTAGGGACAAACATCAGAAGCCCCAGCAGAGCTGTTTGTTTGCTCAGGCAGCCAAGCCCCTTGTCTGGGCTTGCTGTGGCAGGTGTGTGCAGGCCCACCCAGCCCACGTGAGCCTCTTGTCTTCCAGGATTACTACGTGGTGATACTTTGCCCAACAGAGATGGACATCCAGGTGCGGCGTGTCCTGCAGATCCCTCTGTGGTCACAGCGAGTGATCTACCTCCAGGGCTCTGCACTGAAGGACCAGGACCTCATGAGAGCCAAGTAAGCAGAAGGATGCTGCACATGGTGAAGCTGATTCTGCCGCAATGCTGAGATGTCCTCAGGCCTTGGAGCCACAGAGGACAGTCCCCAGTAATGGTCAATGCAGGTGCATGACCATGGGCTTCCCTGCATGCCTTTGCTGGGGTCTTGGAGGGTGCTGGCAGCACCATGACTGGTATGGGCAGATGCCCAGCTTTGCTGGCCCATGCAGTTTATGAGGTCCCTGCTCTCCACTTGCAGGATGGACAATGGGGAAGCTTGCTTCATTCTCAGCAGCCGAAACGAGGTGGACCGCACTGCAGCGGTAAGCCAGGCCCAAGGGGTGGCACAAGTGGAGGTTGTTGATTTCTCAGGCCAGAAGGGACTGGGGTGAGCACTGGGGTAAAGATGCACTCCCAAGCACTATTCCCTGTTAGCAGTGGGGTTTGGAGGAGCCCTTGCTGTGCATCTCCACAGTGGCTGGGTGCTTTGCACTTCATCCTAAGTATAGAAGTATTGGGGGAAATAAGCCTTCAGACAAGTAGCTTTTGCTCTTCTGCTTGACTAGGACCACCAGACCATCCTGAGAGCCTGGGCTGTGAAGGATTTTGCTCCAAACTGTCCTCTCTACGTTCAGATCCTAAAGCCTGAAAACAAGTTTCACGTTAAGTTTGCAGGTGAGTTGGAGGGACTGGGTGGCAGGGATCAGCTCTGCTCACTTGACTGATCTGGGACTGTCTCACCTCCCATCACAGATGTTTCCAGTGGTGTGAGTCCATGAGCTGGTACTGAGAGTTCTCCTAATTGCTGGAAAATGTTTTAGGGCTATCAACCCCTTTATCATGGCCCATACTAAAGCCTGCACCACTGTGCCTGAGGCTGGGGGAGAGATGTCTCTGGGCTGACACAGGAAGGCCTGCATGTGGGCACAGCAGTCCCATGTGTGCCTGGGTGTGAATCCCCATGGATGTGACAGTGGTGGCCTCGATGGACTGATATCTATCTGACTGATTTCCAGGCTACATCCCTATTTTCCTGCCTACTTTAATCCCATTCATGCTGTTCCCAGTGGGCTGTTGGTCAGCAGAAAGCCCTCCTGGACTGGCAGGAGGTGGAAGCTCCCAGCTCCACCCCCCAAAAAAAAATATTTTAAAAAATTACTGCATCTACAGGCACTACCACGATGGTCCCCTCTGCCTTTCAGATCATGTTGTCTGTGAAGAGGAGTGCAAGTATGCCATGCTGGCACTGAACTGCGTCTGTCCTGCCACCTCTACCCTCATCACACTGCTGGTCCACACCTCCCGCGGCCAGTGAGTGCTGCCCTGCCTGCCCCTGCCTGCTCCTGCCCAGCCAGCCCAGTAGAACAGTGGCATGAGTCCTGTGCTCCTAGGCCAGTCAGAAATGTCTGAATTGTGGGCAAAGTGCCATCAGAAGAGCCATAGATCCTCACTGCTGGATGGCTCTCGTCCTAAGCTCAGAGCTGGTTGCCCACACCGGCTCTGAAATCAGAAATGAAAATGAGCTTGGCCTCAGTCTGCAAATGCCAACAGCTGCCGGAGACACATCTCCGTGATCTCACCAGCGTTGGTCTGAGTGGCAGCTTCAGTGCTTATGAAGACTCCCACAATGCAGGTCTGCCCTGGGAGCTGGCTGGTGTGCCAGGGTCTGTTCCAGCACCAGGGCGTACTGCCCTAACACCGTGATGGTGTCCCATGCTGGCACAATGGGGGAATGGCAGCACAATGGGAGGTCAGATCCCAGCACCAGAAGGTCCTGTCCCAACACGGGCAGGGTCCATGCCAACATGCTGCTGCTGTGATTGCAGGGAGGGGCAGGAGTCCCCGGAGCAGTGGCAGCGGATGTACGGGCGCTGCTCGGGCAATGAGGTCTACCACATCCGGATGGGTGACAGCAAGTTCTTCATGGAGTACGAGGGCAAGAGCTTCACCTACGCTGCCTTCCACGCGCACAAGAAGTGAGGACAGGGCTGGGCAGGGTGTCTCTGCCAGTCTGCATCCCTGGGGGTGTCTGGGCTGCTGCGAGGTCCTTCGTGCAGGGACAAAGCCCTGAAAGGGCTTTTCTCCAGCTCTGAATGCCCACCCTCTGCTCCTGGCACAGGTACGGTGTCTGCCTGATCGGCATCCGGAGGGAGGAGAACAAGAGCATCCTGCTGAACCCTGGCCCACGGCACATCATGGCAGCATCTGACACCTGCTTCTACATCAACATCACCAAGGAGGAGAACTCTGCCTTCATTTTCAAACAGGAGGAGAAGCAGAAGAAGAAAGGCTTTGCAGGCAGGGGCACCTACGATGGCCCGTCCCGCCTGCCTGTGCACAGCATCATCGCCAGCATGGGTGAGTAAGGGGGCAGGGGGGCAGTAGGGCTGCCTAGGGTGGGGGGCACACACCTCTCCTATGCCTTCCCCCGCTGTTGGTTTCTTTCTCCTGATTTGGTTTATTTTGCTTTCTGCAAACTCCTTGGTTGGACAAGGTGATGTTGAAGGTCTCTTCCAGCCAAAGCTATTCTGTGATTCTGTGAGATATAGAATAGAGAGATAGAATATCTGAAGGGTGGAGATCCAGAAGCTGGGGCTGAGCTTTTTTCAGTGGTTGAGACAAGAGGCAGTGGGTACAAACTAGCATGCAGGAGGTTTCACTTGAGCTTAAGGAGAAACTTCTTTCCTGTGAGGGTGCCAGAGCACTGGAACAGGCTGCACAGAGAGGCTGGGGAGTCTCCCTCTCTGGATACTTTCAAGACCCACCTGGATGTGTTCCTGTGCAACCTGATCTAGGCATTACCCGCATTAGCAGGGGGGTTGGACTAGATGATCTCCAAAGGTCCATTTCAACCCCTACCATTCTGTGTTTCTTTGCCATGCCCCCATGAGGGAGGTTATTCTTCCCCTATACTCAGCACTGGTCAGACCACACTTTGAGTGCTGTCTCCAGTTCTGGGCCCCTCAATTCAAGAGACATGTTGGGGTACTGGAACAGTACCTGGAACAGAGAAGGGCAGCAAGGCTGGTGAGGGGCCTGGAGCACAGCCCTGTGAAGTGAGGCTGAGGGAGCTGGGGGTGTGCAGCCTGGAAAAGAGGAGGCTCAGGGCAGACCTCATTGCTGCCTGAAGGGAGACTGTAGCCAGGTGGGGCTGGTTTCTTCTCCCAGGCAACCAGCAACAGAAGGAGGGGACACAGTCTCAAGTTGTGACAGGGGAGGTCTAGGCTGGATGTTAGGAGGAAGTTGTTGACAGAGAGAGTGATTGGCATTGGAATGGGCTGCCCAGGGAGGTGGTGGAGTTGCTATCCCTGGATGTTTTCAAGACTGGATATGGTACTTCGTGTCATGGTCTGGTTGATTTGCTAGGGCTGGGTGCTAGGTTGGACTGGTTGAGCTTGGAGCTCTCTTCCAACCTGGTTGATTCTATGATTCTATAATATCCTTTCCATCCTTTGTCCTGGTTGCCTCACCAGTAAAATCCATACTGCTGCTCCCTGCACCTGGGGTGCTCTCAGCAAGCTCAAGTATCATTATTCAAGCTTGTGATGTCCGTTATCATGAATGTTATTTACATAACCCCCCCAGGCCCTGGCTGGCAGAATAAATGCCATTGACCAGGTCCTAAATCATGTGTATGAATCAGAGCCTTCAGAAGAGCAGTTTGCAGCCACTGCTGCATTCTCACAAATAAAAAATGCCATGAGTCATTGCCTCCAGCTCCTATCTGGGGGGAGAGGGTTTTGGGGAGGCTGCAGTGCATGAGCAGATTGTATTTCAGGCAAATAATTGATGGGTTTGTACTCATAAGCAGCAATTTGCATAGATTATCCTCCAGCAAGCTGCAGAGCACTTTGCTCAGCAGCATTTGTCAAGTGTTCTTCCATGGCTCATTCGCAGAGGGACCTTTGGCAAAGAGCAAGGAGAGGGAGAGAAAAGGGAGTGAGTGCAAGCAGGACAGCAGTGCCTGGGCTGTGCTTGCTGGGAAATTCCCTGTTTTCCTGGCCAGCTAAAAACCACTGACCAGGACTCAGATGACAACCTCAGTGAGGGGCTTCTGATGATGACTTGGTGGCCCTGGTCAGGGTAAATATGGTTGATTTTTGAAGCTTCTGGAGGACAGGATGGGGAGGCCTCTCTTGTCCTGTGTGAAGACAAGGGAGTTGGTCTGTTCTAAGAAACAAAAGGTAGGACTTGGAAATGACCTCAAGTGGTGCTCAGGGGAGGTTTATGTCAGATATTAGGGATAATTTGTTCCCCAAAATTTCTTCAAGCCCTGAAACAGGCTGCTCAGGGCACTGGTAGAGTCCTCATCTCTGGAAGGGATTACAAGACATGTAAACGTGGTGCTGAGGGATATGGTTTAGTGGTGACCTGGCAGCACTGAGGTAATGGTTAGACTTGATGGTCTTAAAGGCCTCTTCCAACCAAAATGATTCTATGATTCAAAGACCTGGAGCTGATCAGAAGGGATGCAGGAACTGGCTGAAGGTGTTGTGCTGCATTGGGGGCTTCCCACCTGCCTCTCCATTGGGGGCTCGAGGACCACAGGTGTGAAGAAGCATCTACAGGGAGGGCAGTGTCCCAGGAAGGGGCAGACAACGTGGTATCAGCTTGTTCCTAAGCTGACTGGTGTCTCCCAGAGCCTGCAAACATCTGCAGGTAGGGGTTGGCCTGAAGGGTTGTCATCTCTAAAGGTACATCAGAGTAACAGAAACCACTCTAAAGCCAGGGTGTGCAAGTCTGAGCAGAGACAAGCAAAGGATTCAGTCAGGACAATGGAGGAGATGCCCAGAGCTGGGGGACAGAGAGGGTGACAGTCCCCAGGGCCAGTAGCCTGCACTCACCACAGAAGTAGCTCGTATGTGCCCTCCAGGAGGTGCTCCACGCAGCAATGCCCAGGTGGAGGCCACTGGTGGGTGCTTTGGCTTCATCTAAGTTGTGTTTAACAGGCATAGTGCATGGCCCCGTGTGCTCCACCTCATCCCTGTGCAGGGCTCAAGGTCATGATGCTTTGCTCTTCACCTCCTTATAGCATGTCTGCTGTCCTTCCTGCCCCACCGTGTCCAGGTACAGTGGCCATGGACCTGCAGAACACAGAGTGCCGCCCTGCCAACAGCAGCAAGCTGGCACTGCCAGCAGAGAATGGCTCTGGCAACCGCCGGCCCAGCATCGCGCCCGTGCTGGAGCTGGCCGACACCTCCTCCCTGCTGCCCTGCGACCTGCTCAGCGACCAGTCCGAGGATGAGATGACACAGTCAGACGAGGAGGGGTCTGCAGTTGTGGAGTGAGTCACCCACCTTTGTCCCTCATAAATGACAGTGGTGCCTGAAGGGTGCTTGGGCTCAGCCCCACTCAGCTTTTACGACAGCACCCGAACATCACCACTTGGCCACAGCCTTCTGAGCTCCTCAGGAGGTGTCTTCCTTGGGTATCAGCACTGCTGGGGGTGGACATGTTGTTCCAGCAGTCTTCTCACCCACTGAGGTGGAGAGGACCCTTTTCTCCTTTACACATAAGTGGAAGAGACAGGAATCTGCTGGAGGGAGTCCAAGGGAGGGCTATGAGGATGATTAGGTGACTGGAAAACTGCCTGATGAGGAGAGGCTGAGAGACCTGGGGCTGTTTCATCTGGAGAAGAGAAGACTGAGAGAGGATTTAATCAATGTTAATAAATATTTAAGGGCTGAGGATCAGAAGCAGGGGGACAGGCTCTGCTCGCTTGCTCTCGCTGATAGGACAAGGAGCAATGGATGGAAGCTGCAGCACAGGAGGTTGCAGCTCAACACAAGGGGGAACTTCTTTACTGTGAGGGTCACAGAGCACTGGCACAGGCTGCCCAGAGAGGTTATGGAGTCTCCTTCTCTGGAGCCTTTCAAGACCTGTCTGGATGTGTTCCTGTGTGCCCTGAGCTAGATTGTCTGGTCCTACTCTGGTAGAGGGGTTAAACTGGATGATCTCTTTGGGTCCCTTCCAACCTCTGACATCCTGTGAGCCTGTGATCCAGCTTTAAAGCTGTTTGTTAGTCCAGGACAGCCAGGCAAGCAGTTTTGGTAACCTGGCTGGTAACCAGTTGGTGTCACACCAATGTGGGGAGTTTACTGAGTATCTGCAAGCCCTCTCAACTTGACTTTTCATTTATGTCCAGTTTTAACTGCTTTCCAAATGGAAATTTTCTACTTTTGTTTCCATAAAAATTACAAATGGTGATTTAAATTATTTTTAAAAACAGCTGTTCCCCGAAATGAGCTCTAAAAATGATCACTGAGGGTTTTTTGCTATTTTATCTAGCTCAGCATTGCTCCTCTCCTGGAGCTCACTGCCCTGTCTTCCTTCAGCCATGCTTAATGGTCTGTCTGCTTCACCTGTGCCAGCAGGACGATATATTCACAATCTCATGACCCTTTGCCCTGCAAAAATGATCCCTAAATATTTGTACTTTGGAGAAATTCCAACTGCTGCAGAACTTTGCAAAGCACTTTGCAGCGGTGTGCTTGAATCCCGGGCTGCTGCTCTTCAGTGTGTTTCCCAGTGTGAGTTGTGTGTGGGTGGAAAGTTCTCCCCATGTCCTCACACCACTGGGTTGTCTCTCTGCTGCAGGTACGTGAAGGGCTACCCACCAAACTCCCCCTACATTGGGAGCTCCCCAACTCTGTGCCACCTTTTGCCTGAGAAAGCTCCGTTCTGCTGCCTGAGACTGGACAAGGTACAATGGGGCTGCAGGGGGAGCTGCCTGGATGCTGAACAGCTCCGTGCCTGCTGGGTAGGTGGCCAAGAGCTGCACACTGAGTCCCTGTGCTGCCTTCCACCACACAGGGCTGCAAGCACAACAGCTTTGAAGATGCCAAAGCCTATGGGTTTAAGAACAAGCTGATCATCGTTTCGGCAGAGACAGCTGGCAATGGGCTCTACAACTTCATTGTCCCCCTTCGTGCCTACTATCGGTCCCGCAAGGAGCTGAACCCAATTGTCTTGCTGCTGGACAACAAGCAAGTACTTTTCCACGGGTGTTTCTCGCCTCACCAAACCCTCCCCTGTGTTTTTATGGCCATCTCATACTGTGGGGATGGGAGCATCAGGGGATGGCAGTGCCACTGTTGGGTGCTCAGGCTGGTGTTGGCCCTGGTGACTCCTCTGCGGACTTTGAGTCTGTCTTTGCTCCTGGGTTTGTGAACCACCTTGCTCTCTGTTGCTTCTCTTCCAGACCTGAGCACCACTTTCTGGAAGCCATCTGTTGTTTCCCCATGGTTTACTACATGGAGGGCACGATTGACAAGTAGGTGTCTTCACCCCTGGCTGTTGTCACTTACCTGAACTATAGAATCATAGAATTGTTGTGGTTGGAAAACACCTCTAAGATCATCAAGTCCAACCACCAACCCAGCACTGCCATGGCCATTAAACCATGTCCAGAAGTGCCATGTCCACACATTTCTTGAATGCCACCAGGGACAGTGACTCCACCACCTTCCTGGGCAACCTATTCCAATGCCTGATCACTCCTGCTGAATGTTTTTCCTAATAAGTGTGTTACATTTACTCCAGCCCAGACTTTTGAGTCATCCCCTGAGAAACCTCAAGGTTGGTACCATAGAGCTAAACCCACCCTTGGCTTCTGAGGTGGTCAGACCCCCTGAGTAGATGGGAGCAGGTGAAGAGCTGGCTGTTGGGAGCAGCCTGGGCCTGCTGTAGCGCTGCGCGTCGCAGCGTGCTGCTTCCCTGTGTCCTTTCCAAGGGCTGACCCTGCGCTCTTCTCTTTGGGAACTGCCCAGCCTGGACAGCTTGCTGCAGTGTGGCATCATCTACGCTGACAACCTGGTGGTTGTGGACAAGGAGAGCACCATGAGCGCCGAGGAGGACTACATGGCAGATGCAAAGACAATTGTCAATGTCCAGACCATGTTCAGGTGAGGGATGGCCACTGCCCTAGCCTCATCATGGCCAACTTAATCTGGAGACTGAAATGGGTGTTGGTGGCTGGGGTGGTGGCTGCAGGCAGTGGGACATGTTTGCAGATGTGCTTGCTCTGGGAAGCATCATCTCATCAGCTGTTTCTGACCCCAAACAAGCACAGGGATGGTTTTGATCTCCCTCAGGCTTTAAATGCAGGGAGTACTCTCACTTCTGAGTGAGCTGCAGGACAAGAGGTCTCTTTCCATTGCAGGCTCTTCCCCAGCCTCAGCATTATCACAGAGCTGACCCACCCCTCCAACATGAGGTTCATGCAGTTCAGAGCAAAGGACAGTTACTCTCTTGCCCTTTCCAAGCTAGAAAAGGTAAGAGAAGGTGTTCTTCTGCACGTGGGGCCTGGGAAGTCGACACTGACCGTGACATTTGAGCTCCCCAAGGTCCTGTGCTCCTCTGCATGCTGCAGTGACCACAGTGTGCATCTTCCTGAAGTAACCTGCAGCAAACGAAAAGGGGACAGCTGATTTTTGGACTACTCACCTCCTTCTACCTATTTCTGTATTTATTTGGTGGTTGGATTTTGTGCTGCTTTGCCTACTGCTGTGCTGGGCAGTAGGGGGGCAGTGGAGTCACTGTGCTGAGGCAAATCTTCTGACGAGGAAGAAGGTACCTCAGAACCAGGCACTGGGACGTGTGAAAGGGCCACATCTAGCCCATGTCAGAAAACCCCAACCATGTCTTACATGTTTCCCTGGTTCCCTCCTGGCAAACCCACCAGAAACTCCACACTGTTGACCTCTCATTTTTGTGAGCCTCCTACTTTCTGTGCAACCTGTTTGTGAGGGAGGCCGGGTGGTTTTGCTTTACTAAATGCCCTGGAAGGATGTGAACAAACCCCTGCCAATGTTGTTTACCTGAGGGTGCTCACATCTCCCCTTTTTCCTCTAGAAAGAGCGGGAGAATGGCTCCAACCTGGCCTTCATGTTCCGGCTGCCCTTCGCAGCGGGGAGGGTCTTCAGCATCAGCATGCTGGACACGCTGCTTTACCAGGTGAGTGCTCAGCAGACTCTGGGTATTGCAGCTCTGCAGCTGGGGCCAACCCTTCTCATCTCTCAGTGAATACTTGAGCAAACCTTTTCTTAGCTTCCTGCCCAAATGTCTCTCTCCCCAGTCGTTCGTGAAGGACTACATGATCACCATCACCCGCTTGCTGCTGGGGCTCGACACCACGCCAGGCTCTGGCTACCTCTGCGCGGTAGGTGCCAAGTCCCTCTGGGTCCAAATGCTTGGGCCAAGTTCATTGTGGATCTGCTGGAATCTGTATCCCTGCACGTGGGGGTGGAGGATTCCCTTCTTTTGGGGCATCAGGGACAGGCAACACTGCCAGGTCATCGCTGCTCTCCATTGCATGTGGGGAAGCAAGAACCCAAAAGCTCAAGAGCTGCAAAAGAACAAAGTCCCTGTTCTGAGGACTGAAGTCAGAAACTGTCCCTGGTCCTTTTATGAAGCCAAATTCGCTTTTGGGTTTGGCATATTTGAGCTGGGGTCAAGGCTGCTCCTCAGCAGGCTTTGCACAGCCCTGGATGGTTGATGTTTGTGCTCTGTTGCTCAGATGAAGATCACTGAGGATGACCTGTGGATCCGCACCTACGGCCGCCTCTTCCAGAAACTCTGCTCCTCCAGTGCAGAGATTCCCATCGGGATTTACAGGACAGAGTCACACATGTTTGCAACGTCTGAGGTAGGGTCATGGTGATGGCATGTGCCAACTAGAGGTTCTGACTCAGCAGAGGTGTGGCTGGGTCCATGGGACACCTCAGATGTGGCTGCAGCAGCACTGGAAAGAACAAGGGGAGAGGAAGCTCTGCCCTTCCTTTGTTGGTGACGTGATGCTGATGTCCTGACCCCCAGCTGGGTCAGTGTAAGTGCACATCTCTGTGTGCAGCAGCCTGGCTGTGGCAGGTGGGGAAATGTTCTTGGCACAGCTCTGCAGTGCCACATGGCACCAAGTCCCTGGGCATCAGGGGAATGTGGTGCAGCCAAGCAGCCAGTGTGCTGTGCTGACACTTTCTTTTTCCTTCCTTTTCCCTGCCGCAGCCCCACGACATCCGAGCGCAGGTGAGTGCTGCTTGCATCCAGCTCTCTGGCAGGAGAATGCTAGAGCTGCCTCTTGCTCCCCTCAGTCCCAAAGCTGACCCACAGGTGTTGCTGGGCCAGCTTCTGCCAATGGGTTCTCTGGCCACACAATCCAGCACACATCTTGTGCCAACTGTCACCTCAATGCCAGCATGATGCTACCTGTCCCTGCAAAAGGGCAATGCCAGCTGAGCCTTGGTGCTCTGAGAAGGCAAAAGTCCTTGATGCCCCAAAGTTTAACAAGCTGGAATAAGGAGCAGGGTGGGAGCCAGACTCTGGTTTAGACACCTCAGTTCCAAGCTTTGTAGGCAGGGAGATGAAAGCTGGTGTGTAATTAACTGCATCTTCCTCTTAGAGATGCTCTAACCCACTTCATTAATGAACTCCTCCTGCCCACTAGTGGCATTGCTGTGAGCTCAAAGGGGAGACAAGGGCATGGCTGTCCCTTGTGCAGCCCAGAAATAGTCCTGTGAGGGACGTTTAGCAGAACCTTTTGGCACAGGACAGGGGGTGATGGTTTCGGACTAAAAGAGAGAGCCATAGAGTGGATATAAGGAAGACAGTTTGGACACTGAGTGGTGAGACACTGGTCCATGTTACCCAGAGAGGCACCTGTTTCAGGAACCATTCCAGGTCAAGTTGTCTGGGGGTCTGAGCAACTTGCTCTAGTTGCAGGTATCCCTGCTGAGTGCAAGGGGGATTGGACTTAATGAACTTAAAAAGTCCCTTCCAATCCAAACCAGCCTGTGACTCGATGTCAGGCACCCATTGGGCTCCACTCACCAGTGCTTATCCCAGACCCACGAGCCAGGCAGCTTTAGCAGCACAGAGCTGCTGTGCTGGGGTGTGCATGTGGGTCAGAGGAAGGACCCTATCCCTTGGGAGAGATCCCAGCCCACCAGCGACAGGACAGGCACTTTTGGGCTCCCTCCCCTCCTCCCCCGTGACCTACTGGGCTTCCAGTCACAGATCTCAATCAATGTGGAGGACTGCGAGGACACAAAGGACATTAAGGAGCACTGGGGCATCAAGACCAGCCACCACAGGAACTCATGCTCCAGCGACCAGTCCGAGCACCCTCTGCTGCGGCGCAAGAGCATGCAGTGGGCACGGCGGCTGAGCAGGAAGGGCAACAAGCACTCCAGTAAGACGGCCGAGTGGATCAGCCAGCAGCGCCTCAGCCTCTACCGGCGCTCCGAGAGGCAGGAGCTGTCCGAGCTGGTCAAAAACCGTATGAAGCACTTGGGCTTGCCCACCACTGGGTACGGTAAGTGCCGCTCGGCTGCGCTTCTCTGCGGTGCTGCGCCCCGCTCCGAGCTCCCCAGGTAACCTCTGCTCAACCTGACCCCGCACCGGGCCTAACCCTATGCCGAGCCTCACCCTCTGCCAAACCTAACCCTGCACTGAGCCAAACACCATGCCAAGCCTAACCCTGTGCCAAACCTCACCCTGTGCCAAGCCTAACCCTGTGCCAAGCCTAACCCCGCAGGCACTGCCAAACCCGGCTCTGAGCGGTGCCTCACCCCCCAGCTTGCTTGTGCTTCTGCAGATGAGTGTGTTCAAGGCTGGGGTGCCACAAAGCTCCCCCTCACCTGTCACCCCCCCAGCTGACTGCAGGCAACCACCCCCATTTCGGGGCTCTGGGATGGCTCCAGCAGGAGTTTGCGGTGGCAGAGTAACTCTCTCCCTTCTGCCTGCAGCTGGACTGAGCTTTGCCCTGCAGCCCTGGGGCATGATGCCCTGCTTGCCCCCTGCTTTCTGGCCATGCAGCAACGGTGATTCAGGACACTCTGACTCCAAGTCAGCAGACCCCTTCATCCACAAACCCCTCCAGTGCAGCAGGGAGAGGTGAAGCCCCATCAACTGGTGCAGTCCCCTTATGTCTTAGACTTTAATCCTTCATGACCCTCTTCCACAGAAAACACTTCGGTAGCTACAGGGCTGAGTGGTTTGCTTCATTGCGTGTGAAACTGATGTCTCCAGCTGTGATGAGCTTGCCCAGCCCCGGGGTGTCCCCAGGTTCATCCGTGCAGCCACGTTTCTTGTGAAGCTTCCTTCTCACTTGCCCGTTGGTGCTGGCATCTGTGTCCCTTCCTGGACAATTCCCCACCCTTTGACTATGACAAAGTCTGTAGCCCACAGCTTCTTTGGTTTGTTCAGTTCGTTGGCTGCTTTTTTTTTTTTTTTTCTTTCTTTTTGCCTTTCTTTCTTTGAATCCATCTTGTGCTGCTGCCTGTTTGCTCCATCCTTGAAGAGCATCCATCCACACTGCACCAGCCCCTGCCTGCATATGGGCTGGCACCACAGAATCACAGACTGGTTTGGGCTGAAAGGAACCTTTGATGTCATCTGGTCCAACACCCTCCACACTAAGCAGAGATATCTTCAACTGGAGCAGGTTGCTCAGAGCCCTGCCCAAAACCATGTCCCACCCGTGACAGGACCAAAGAAGGAGGATTTTGGGAGGTGAGGGGATTCTTCCTCTCCCATCTTGGCTTCTCCCTTGAAGCCCTTCAGGGATGTGAAAGAGAAGTAGAAAATGTGAAGAAGTGGAGTGCAGGAGGAGGTTTGATGTGCGGGGCAAAAGGGCTGGCTGTAGGCATCTGCTAGCCTCCCTGGGGCATGTCACAGGACAGAGAGGGCACAGGGCACAGCAAGCAAGGGCTTGCAGGAGTGCATCCACCTCCTCTCTTTATTTTCTGCATTACTAGTCCTGAAAGTTTGCACTGCTTTTCCTGGGGGACTTCCAGCTTCCTGCAGCTCTGTTGCAGAGCCCAGAACAGGGTTGAAGGTATTCCCTGCCTAAAGAAGCTGTTTTATACAGAAGCTGGTTGGGGGAAACTGGGAAATGGTGCACCCAAAGCACAGCCTGAGCACCCAGACCACAAACTGGGCCCCTGAAGCAAGAGGTGCTGCAGTGTGTGCCAACCCTGGCATGACATCCTATGCAAGCACAGGCCTAGGTTGAGGCAGCTACAGGCAACTTTCCTACCTGCAGGATCCCCATTGAGGATCACAGAACCACAGAAACATCCAGGTTGGCAAAGCCCCTCAGGATCACCAAGTCCAACCTAGAACCCTACTCTACAAGATTCACCTGAAACCAGCTCCCTAAGCACCACATCCAAACGACCCTTGTGTTTACGCCCAGGGTGGGTGACTCCACCACCTCCCTGGGCAGCTCATTCCAGTCTCTGACCATTCTCTCCATGAAAAACTTTTTCCTTATGTCCAATCTAAACCTCCCCAGCCTCAGCTTGAGGCCATTGCCCCTTGTTCTGTCCTCAATAACCTGTGAGAAGAGCCCAGCAGCAACCTCTCCACAACTTCCCTTCAGGTAGCTGTAGGCAGCAATGAGGTCTCCCCTCAGCGTCCTCTTACTCATAGAATCATAGAATCATAGAATCATAGAATGGTAAGGTTGGAAGGGACCTCAAGGATCATCTAGTTCCAACCCCCTGCCATAGGCAGGGACACCTCCCACTAGTACAGCTCACTCAAGGCCTCATCCAATCTGGCCTTGAACACATCCAGGGAGGGAGCATCCACAACCTCCCTGGGCAACCTGTTCCAGTGCCTCACCAAAGGCACTCAAGCCAAACAGCCCCAGGAAGGTGCTACCCTGCAGTCAGCCCTGCTGGGCTGCTCACCACATCATTGGCTGGGTTAGCATCAGGCTTCGCATCCTTCTCCTGGTCAGTCCAGCAAGTTTTGCCTGGAGCAAACCCAGGAGGAGCTTCAGCAAGCGAAGAGGCAACAGAGCGTGCAGGACCCACGTCCTGCCCAGGATTGGGGTGTCGGACACAGCAGGGGAGGACCAGCAGCTCCCTTTGTCTCCAGCTGTGCTGGGCCTGTGCGTTGTCACCACTTGTCACCGTCAGTGTCTGGACGCCCGTGGCCTTCCTGAGGAACACATTTGCTCTGCCTTCTCCCCCTTTTTCTTTTGCTCATGTTATCGCTGCAGCGCAGGAGCTCGTCTCTGATATTTGCCGAATCATGGCTTGCTGACCTCTCTCTCTCTCTCTGTTTATGTCTGTGCCTTTCCCTGTATGTTCTGTAGAGGATGTAGCAAATTTAACAGCCAGTGATGTGATGAATCGGGTAAACCTGGGATATTTGCAAGGTAATTCCCTCTCCCTGGGAGTCCCGCGTGACTCACGGCGTGCAGCGTGCAACAAGATCATGCCAGCTAAGCCCAATCCACACCCTTGCCAGTTTTCACCTTAGATGCCAGAGCTTTTTTTTTTTTTTTGACCACTGATTTGTTGGGTGGCATTGGAAAACAAAAATTCTTTTGTTTCCTGCAATGGCAGTGCAGGTTCAGGGCTTGACAAAAAATGGAGATAAAAGTCTCAGGGATCCTTTTCTAGTCAAATTCTCGCAGGGAAGTCACAGCCCTTGGCTGTCATGGAGAGAAATCTTCCTTTCATTGCTCTGCTGGTTGGGTTTGCTCCATAAAGCCAGTGAAGAGCCATTTGAGGAGGGGAGGCACAAGCAGAGAGGAGCTGCTGGTGTGTGCTGTGATGAGATGCTGGAGTTCCTGTAGCAGCCATACCACTTCTTGACCACACATTAGTCAACCACAGCTCAGGGACCAGGCAGCACTTGGAAAGTCCTTTGCAACCCTTGGTTTGTGTTCCTGGAGAACACCCCTGGGTTTGTGTTCTCTAACATTAGCAGACCCAGCTTTCTATGCTGAAGGGAGGTGGGGGTCAGATGTCCCAGGATACCTTGTTGGCATCAGAGATTGCTGCAGGGTTACTGCATCATTAACACCTTCGTGTAAAGTGCCCTGGAAAGGCCACTTCTTACTGCAACAGCTTGGAGGTCAGTGGTAGCCCACCCTAGCTGTATTTTAGGCTTCACTATCTCACACTTAAGGTGAAAAGTTGGCATTTCTTTACAAACTGTGTCCTTCATCAGAGAGGCAGCCCCTGCTGGGGCTCATGGAAGCCCCACACCAGCAGAGTATATTGCCAGCTGGCAGGTGGGTGCTGGGCAGAGCTCAGACCCCACTGGTACCTGTCCCTCCCTAGAAGAGCCAGGGCTGAACGAGAGCCTGTGTCCTGCTGCAGAAGGGCCCAGCGCTGCCAATTCCTACCAGTCACCTGCTAAACCAGGAGACCCCAGGGGTGAAAGTCTGATGTGGTGGTGGCATCACTGCCAGGGACTGCATGGGTAAAGGAGCTGGAGCTCAGTGCTGGCTTTCTCCCTAAACCAACCCCCCAAATTGCTGGGGGGTGCTGCTGGGCTGAGCCCTGCCGCTGGGCTGAGCCCTGCTGCTGTGCCGCAGGGGACAACATGGCAATATACTTGGTGGGGTCAGCGGTGCCTGGCTCGGCTGCATGGGGGTCAGCAAAAGGAGCTTCCATGGAGCAGGAAAACCTGCTGTGAGCCAGGGTCCTTCCCCACCTCCCTCTGTCATGGCAAACCCTGTGTCTCCTGTCAGTCCCAAAGTCCATGTGCCACCCACGCCCTGGCATTGCCACCCCTGTCCCTGCCTCGCTGTAAGGCTGAGCACTGGGATTGCCAAAGCTCTGCAGCAGCCCCAGGGGACTGGTCAGCACCTCGGGCTGGGCATCTCAGCACAGGTTGGGGGATCCTCATAGAGAATCTCCCTGTGGTCCCAGTCCTCCAAGCTGTGGCACTTTCTGTATCCTCAGAGGTGCCAGGGAGGTGCCTGAGCAGCAAAACGAGGGTCTTGTAGCCCCTGCAAGCTGTACTGTGTGCAGACCTGGCATGGTCCAGCTGCAGGGATGTCTGAGAGGTCCATCTGTATGTGCACTGGCCAAATGCATGATGATGGCAGCCCAGGGTGGACCCTGTTTGCATCCCCTTTCAAGCTAGGCTATGGTGGCTTGAGCTGCTGTGGTTCATGGCTGGAGAAAAGCCTCATTTCAGAGATTTGATGGCAATGCTGAGGCTGAAGAGCAGTTGTGGTCCTTGCCTGTGGGCTGGCTTGCCCACCTCTCCATGCCTGGGGTAATCATGCACCCAATGGGTGCTGTTAGGGCAGGAGTCTCAGCCTGTATCTCACTGTGTGGCAGGGCAGCCTTTGAGTGGGGGATCTCCCTCGGCAGGGCCAGGATGGTGGTAGCAGCAGGACAGGTCAGAGGGAGTGGACCCAAGTGCTGTCCCAAGAGTTGATCCTTGGGTCCCACTGCCCGCCAAACCAAACTCCATTTGTGCAAGACCATCCAACACCTGCTGTGCACCACTGCTGCTCAGAGGAGCCGGACTAACAGCCCAGAGAGACATCCCAGTGACAAGCCTTGCAGCAAGCTGGTGTTCCCCCTGCGCTCACCATGCTGCCCCTGGCATCCATCTGTCTGTCCCCTCTCCATCCTGTCCATCCATACCCCCTCACTCAGTCTCTAAATGGTGTTATCTGTTGCAGCTCCCACCCTGTCCCCGGCCGCCCACAGCCTTGCACCCCCATTCATTTCACCCATGATCTTGTTCTCAACTATTTCGGAAAGCACAGGGACCTCCTCCCTCTTGAGAGCCACCTGTTTGCCCCACACAGCACCCATGGGTGCAGCTCTTGGTGGCCTCAGGTCCTCTGGGAAAGTCATAATAGTTTAGAACTCTCCCAGAATGGCATCACCAGCTCTCAAACTCCACGGAAGTGGTTTCCTTGGGCAGGCGAAAGAAGCAATTGTTGAACCTAATCCTGTTGCTGGATGATGCTTAAATGAAGTAACTGAAGATGGGGAGATGTGGGTCAGAGCGTTTGAGTGGTCTGGGGGGGAGGTTTGGCTGCCGTGACCCAGTGGTTGGAGTCGTCATGCTGTACCTAACGTGGCAAGACTAACCTGTTCCCTTTTTTGCACTAAACCAAGGTAAGACATCTTACTGCTTCTTAGGGAGTGGGCGCTTTGAAGAGCTGTGTCTGCTCATCCCTTGAGCCGTGCTGCGGTGAGAGAGCAGCTGGGGAGGCACAGAGGGAGGTGGCAGAGGTGTTCTCGGCAATGCCATTGCCCGTGGTCTCCCGCAGCGAGGGGACACATTTGTTGTTCTTGAGGGTGAGCTAGGACCCCTCAGAGCAGGTGCTCGAGGATGATGCAGTGGGGCTGTGGTAGTGAGGGCTGTGGGGGTGTCTGTTGGGGCATCCCTCACCAGCCCTTTCCTCTCCTCTTGCAGATGAGATGAACGACCACCAGAACACCTTGTCCTACGTCCTGATCAATCCACCCCCAGACACGCGGCTGGAGCTCAACGACATCGTGTAGGTGCTGCCCCCACCCCACCATAATCTCCCCCAAGGCAGGAGTTTCCCATGACCCCACCACCTTGGGCTGCCTATGTCTCAATGCTTTACTCTCTCATTAAAAAAATAGTGACTTTTACTTCCTTCCCAGGCAATTCCCCTCCCACAAATTCCTGAGCAATGCCTGCACTGCCCCAGCCCCACCTTTGTTCACCACTACTGCAGCACATAGATTTTCCCTTGTTTTTCTTGAACCAGGAGGGAACAGGAAGGGGAGTGACTCAGACTGGATGGTTCAGTTGGATCAAATTGAGGAGGTTTCCACCAAGGTCCCTACAAAAAGAAATTTAATTATTAACTGCCTGATTAAAATTAGATGTGGACAGATGTGAAATGACTAAGAGAAAGGGGGAGAGAAAGAGAATAGCTAAAAGCCTGGCTCAGCACCTGAGATTCCAGAAATGTCTTTCCTGGTCCATTCCTTGCGTCTTCACTGGTGGACATGCCTTGAATCTTGGATCAGAGGCTGACACCTTGGCTTTTGTTGTGCAGCACCAGGAGAAGCAGCCCCTAGTTGTTTGCCATTTTAAACTAAGCAGAGTCGATTTAGGTTAGACATCAGGATGAAGTTCTTCACAATGAGAGTAGGAAAATACTCAAACAGGTTACCCAGAGAGGTGGTGGAGGCTCCAACCCTGCAGATACTCAAGTTCAAGCTTGATGGGGGCCCTGAGCAACTGATTCTAGTTGGAGATGTCCCTGATGACTGCAGAGGCATTGAGCAAGATGACCTTCAAAGGTCCCTTCCACCCCAGTGTGCTCTGTGATTCTGTGATCTAACAGCAGCTCCCAGCACAGCACTGTGGGGCATTCCCCATGTCTCAGCCTCAAGGTTGAGCCAGGCCACAGTTTAGGGCTTGCACAACTCCTGCCATTGGGCAACCTGCTGGAGGGATCCCAGAGGTTCTTAGAGTGGTGAGACCCTGGAATGGGTTGCCCTGGGAGGTGGTTGAGGCCCCATCCCTAGAGGTGTTTAAGGCCAGGCTGGATGAGGCTCTGGCCAGCCTGATCTAGGGTAGGGTGTCCCTGCCCATGGCAGGGGGGTTGGAACTAGATGGCCCTTGTGGTCCCTTCCAACCCTGACTGATTCTATGGTTCTATAACCACAATGTGCCCCACAGGTACCTGATCCGCTCTGACCCCCTGGCCCACGTGGCCAACGATGGCCACAGCCGCAAGAGCAGCTGCAGCAACAAGCTGGGCTCTGGCAACCCTGAAACGCGCGACGAGACCCAGCTATGAGCAGCAGCCCCTGCCCCTGCCAGGGACTGGAGGGCTCTGGGCAGAGGCACTGAAGAAGAGGACGGCCTGCCAGAGAGGAAGGCTGCTGCCACCCGCGGGTGCCCGTTGCCGCAGGGGAAGGAGACGCCCGGCCTGGCTTTGTGCTGCGGAGGGGATGCCCGGACCCCCCCGGGGGAAGGATGGGACCGAGCAGCAGGCCATGTCCTGGGGCTTTTAACTTTTTATACCAATACCGCAACTAGTGAGAAAGTCTTTGCTGGTGCTGGTGGGACATGGCTGAGGCCAGGTGACAAACGACCCTGTGTGAGCAGGGGGACTGAGTTCATCTTGCCCCTAGATGATGCAGGTTGTTTGCATTCGATGGGGCTGGTCAATACAAGAGAAAAACGGCACCAAAACCCTCCTCCTCCTCCTCAGCCAGGTACCCCTTGGGGTACTCAAACTTCTGCCCATTCACTTAACTCACGTTCTTCATCCTCTATTGGTTCTCTGTTGCTGTGAGGAGCATGGAACAGTGATGATGGCCATGGGATGGCATGGTGAAGCCCCTCCAGTGCCATGGCGTGGGCTGCACTGCCTCCAGTGCACCTTAGCATCTCACAAACCAAAACTCCTCAAGCCCAGGTAACCAAAAACTGTCACACCCCTGTTACAGTTCCTTTTGGCATACATGCCTGGCTCAGGCCTGAGCTGTGACTGTGGGCACAGTGTTCCTGGCCTTGTGTCTCCTGCCAAGCTCATCCTTTGTTGCTGCTGCTGCTGTTGGAGCTGCCCAGGGCTGCCCCAGGGAATGAGAGACTCAGAAGTCCCTGTACTGGGAGGGTGGGATGGGGCAGGCTGGCATCACTGGGTGGTTTTGTGTCTCAGTTCAGCCCCTTCCCCTCCTTCCAAGGGCAATTTGGGGCTAGACGACCCCCACCTGCACAAGCTGGACATGACTTTCCCCCTTCCCCTCACCTGACTTGTGGACCAGTGACACCATTGAAGGCAGCGGGTTCTGCCCAGCCCCCTGTGGACAGCCTGGCAGCTCTATCCCACCTGGCTCAACTTTGTAACTCAGCAAACCACACATCCAAGCAGCTTTGCCTGCAGCAGCAGTGCCTGAGTGTGCAGCAGAGCAGTACCCAACCTGCCTGGGCTGCATCCACTGACCCGGAGAGACCTGCTGCAAGCACAGACCCCCCCAGAGGTACTTCCCACCTATTTTTTGCACACTTTACAACGTGTCAAACTTTATTTGACTGCCAAGGGTGTCACCCAGTTGTTAACTTTCTATACTTCCACATTTGTCTATGTGACTTTTTTTGTTTGCCATGAGGAGCCTGTAAAGCACAGCATCACCTTGAGACCTCCCCCCCCCCCCCCCCCCCCCACC
>VWZE01002670.1:156887-190957 GCA_013396675.1 Eubucco bourcierii | reverse complement strand
GTTCAAGGCCAGGTTGGATGAGGCCTTGAGTGACCTGTACTAGTGGGAGGTGTCCCTGCCTATGGCAGGGGGTTGGAACTGGATGAGCTTTGAGGTCCCTTCCAAACTTACCATTCTATGATTCTGATTCTATGAAGTCAAGACTCCAGTGACCACCAGTTTCTCCACCCTTAACCCTCCAGTGTAGCAAAGAGAAAAGGCAAATTATATTTTTGGCACACTCAAGCAGTGATGAACTTTCTGAAGGCTTTCAAAATAAAATCAGTGCTTTCAAAACTCAGATTATTTTTGCCTGAAGTCTTTAACTCCAGCAGAGTACAATGGAAATGAGACAAAAGACATCAACTACAGATGCAAACAGCACATGGAAATACACAGCAGACTGATGCATGAACGTTGGAGGAAAAGAAATTGCACTTCAAAGCACTTTAAAGATGTACATTCTTGTATTTATTATGTGGAAGAAACGGAAAGAGGTCACAAACAGATCTGCTTTTGTACTCTTCTGTGTGGGAAACTACTTCTCCAGCTCAGAGTGAGCACTGTGGTCCAGAAGGCTGACAGATTGCTCAGCTTAGGCACAGATTCAGCAGAATATTTTTTTAAATCCCCTGTTTTGTGACAGCTCTTGCAGCTTATTGCCCTTCTGCAGTCAGCAGGAAAAACTGACAAAAGAAGTTGTACCTAAAGCTCTCTCACTCCTCCTGCCCAACCTCTCAGGACACAACCTCTATGAGCAACTGGGAGGATTTTTTATCCAGTTCTGCTTTGCCACAGCTAAAGAGAGAACTACTCAGGCTCCAGTTCACCCTGGTGAAAAACAGGCTAAACTTCTGCTGCAGGTTGGCAAATGATTTCTTTCTACAGGAGGCACCCAGGCACAGCACAACTCCACACTACTGAAATAACATTTCAGCTCTCAGGGTAAATACACAGCACTCCAAAGGCTGCAGAAAGGACAAAACTGCAGATTCCAAACACTGATTTCTAGAAGTGACATCAGCACATAAGATGCTGATAGTTACCAGAGTACAGCTCACACAACTATTCCCACACATCCTGATTTTCAGTCATGGGAAGTGAAGCATTAAGGACCATGGCCACTGAAACCTCAGCCAGAAATCCTCTGCATTCCCAATTTGATAAACTTATCACACCACCTGCTGACAGACAGCTAGTCAGAGTCCTACAGCCACATCTTACCCTGGGCTGACACCCAACGAGTTTCGGTTGACATTTTGGATTATACAAAACCCATTTAAGAAAATGAGTTATTCCTCCTTCTGCAGAACACTGTCTGGATGTGCCTACACACAGCTAGCTGCACTTTTCCCACATGCCTATGCACATTCACCCACAAATTCTGTTAGGTTCTTACAAGAAACCTTCCCTCTCTTCCTGTTTCCAGACCACATTAACGCACCACAATCCCTGACAAGGCATTGCAGATTAATGCTTGCTTGAGAACTAAAACTCAAGACTGTTGCTTTTTTAGAGAATTTATTCTGTTAGAAAATGACTTACTCCTCTACGAGCCTCAGCTTGGGACTAATGCTGCCTACAGATGAGGAACTCCCAGCCTCCTCTCCCTCTCCAAATGGATGTCACCTCCTATTGCTTCTAGTCCTAAATGAAGCCACACCGCAGCAGGAGAAATAAGGACCTGATCTAGCACGATGAGATCCAGGAGGACACTTGCCTCCTTTTATTCCAGCCCTTCCTCTGAGCAGCAAATGTTCAGCCTGAATGAAAACACAAATCACTGGAATCACTGATTCAGTTAGTTCATAATCTCTACAAACAAGGACTATACTCCTCAGAAGAAAGAAAAATTGTAGTCACAAAAAATTGTTTCCACATGGGTAAAGATTCTGCTTTGAGCATGCAGATTTCACTTCAGTGCAACCAAGACTGATTCATCATGAAGCTTCCACAACCAGCTTATGTCTAACTTCTAGAGACAACTGCTCTTTACAAACCACAAGTAAGCTAGCACTGAAGAGCCCAAGAGAAGAAATTCCCTTGGTACTTCCAAAATTCTCTAACTGAATCCAAGGAACAAAGCAAACTATCAGCCAGATTCAAGAGAACGAAGACAGGTGAAAGAAATCCTTAAAGAGACTTAAGTTAGTTTCCAGTTTTTTGGAAGCCTTTTGCTCAAACCCTTGCACACTGCAATGAGAGTCAAGAGAGCCAAGCTCATATCATTAATGAGCTACTCAGAGGTGAAGCTTTGTGAGAGCACAACAAAAGAGAATAGCACATCTTTAAAGCGTATTAGTTCTTGGAAGGGATGAAGTGTCACAACACCAAAATTACACATAAAATAAAAAGGAAATCAGTTAATGATTTTTATTAAATTTCAGTGTTTCATAAAATAAATATGGTATATCATATCAAACAGTGAGAAATAAAGGACAAGCATGGAAAAGCATGGTAACAAAAGTTACACTCATGACGGTGTTTAATACTTAGCACTTTAGAAACCATAAAGCCTTTTAATTATTTACAAGCAGCAAAACTATCTAACATCATTTACAGAGTTGCAGCAGCCTAGTCAAGGAGTACTGGAAGGGTGTGTGTGGGGGGGAATAAAATAAAAATGGAGAGACTGCAATGGAAGACCTTCACTTTGCTCTACCTAGTCAGCACTTTATCACGTACCCTATTTCCCCTTCTGTACAGAACTCCTCACAACTTGTATTATTCTCAACATTTACTAATTGCACTGCACTTTAGAGCTCAGGTCATCACTAGGATGGAGTAGTGCCTCTTGCACTTCAGATCCATATTCAAGTAACACTTCAAATAAAAAGTAAACATGTGCAAACCAAAAAGGTATAAACCTAGAAGACCCTCAAAAGGCAGTAGTGTCACACCAGATGTAGCAGGCGCAGGTTAGCAGATGAAATTAGGTTACGGCTACAGAAACCTCCTGGGAAGTTTAACCAGGGCCAAAAATGGGGAATGGGAGTGTTTAAATTAAAAAAAACAAAAAAAAAAGAAAGAAAGAAGAAAGAAACTGAACTGCAATTGCACCCTGTTACCACAGACAAAAAATTTAATCTGCTGAAACACGACGACTTTGAAGGTCATAATTCAAGATTTAATATTTCAACATGAAAAGAAATCCAAGCCATTTGACTTTTGGGGGCTTCTGAAACAAATGCAACTGTTTCTGTTTAAAAATTGTTTTTAAATGAGAAAGAAAAAGGAAAAAAAAACCCACCCCAACAAATTAATATATATTAAGATATCACCCAAAAATAATAATTAAAAAAGGAAAAAAAAAAAAAAGGTAACACGCTCTTTTGTTTTAGAGCATGCTGCTCATTCAGAATAAAGACAGGACAAAGGAAGTAGAATTACATTTCATGATGTAATAAAAACATTAAAATTTGTGATCATTAAGTGCACCATCGTACAGGAGTAGCGTGCTCAGAGTGGAAATGTTCTACATCTACCAGAATCCATCTTTATTGAAGCAAACCAAATCTTTAGGACACTACCTGAAACTGAAATCAGCATTAACTGTGCTCCAGTCAGCTTGCCTTAGATGTGTCAGTCAGGCATACTGCAGCCAGTAGCACCTGGATGCCTCTTCAAGATTGTATTCCAGATAGCTTTACAGTTGTGAATGTTTATTGTTTGTTTGTTTAAAAAAAGAGACTGGCTTCTGCAATCCTCACAATGCTTATCCTAAACAGACTGCAAGTCAACTGGTCTGAGCAGCACAAGTTGGGGCTTTTGTCAGAAATCTGAGAGCTGGACTTACGTTGGCAGTAGATACAGTACAACAATTCGATGTATTAAACAGTTCCACAAAAGAAGTCTGAAAGGGAGATTTCCCTTTAAAGACTGTTTAAAAAAAAACAAACAAACCAACCAAACCCAACCAACCAACCCAAACCAAACCCACAGCACTTCACCCTAGATCTGGTCAATCCTTCCACTGAAGTTTGGAGCTTGCCAACTGTAAGAACGAGAGGAAAAAAAGGAGGGGATGAGGTGGAGAGGAAACAGAACTAAATTATTCCCAATTTGTACCGATGAAAAGCTTCAAGTAAAAGGAAATCCACTTGTTAAAGATCTTGCTACATGCACAGTCCCTCATCAGTTGAAAGCCACAGTAGTCAGCATTGGGTGTAACAGCAGATTATCATTCATTTAAAAAAAAAAAACAACCCAAACCAAACCCAAAACACTGGCAATGTTCCTTCATTCTTAATAGCTTGCGTCCACGATTTCTGTTTAGAAGCTTCTTAAAAAATGTTTATGGTTCTGCACATTTCATACCAAACTGGAGGAAAATGGTAAACATGTCTTCTTCTGATGCAATCCCATTCAGCAATCTTCTCCCTAAGAACTCAGTGTCATTTACGAGTCTGAGTCTTCTTTGGCACTGCAGGTCGCTTGGCTTGCCACAAGTGGTTATGGATGGTGAGAGCATCCACGCTGACAGACATGGTTTTGGCTGGAATCACATTAAACTGTTTTCTGTCCGAACTGTACTTATAAAGTTTGTCAATCATTTTCTTGGTGATGCTCTTTGGCCCTGTTCCAGTCAGCTTGTAGATTTCTTCAGTGTCAGGGTAGTAGCAATAAAGTGCTCTGAACTGGCAGCCGGCATCACGGAACAAAATGATGTAGTGGTTGGCATCACATTTTTCTAGTTCCTGTGTTAAACAACAAAAATACAGGATCATAAAATGGTTTGGATTAGGAGGAATCTTCAAGATCATCTAGTTTCAACCCCCCTGCCATGAGCAGGGACACCTCCCACTGGACCAGGTTGCTCAAGGTCTCAATCCAACCTGTCCTTGGACACTGCCAAGAAGGGGACATCAACAGCCTCCCTGGGCAACCAGTTCCAGTGTCTTGTTGCCCTCACTGTAAAGAGTTTCTTCCTACCCTCTAGTCTAAATCTGCCCTCTTCCACTGAAAGACTGACTGTTCACAGTGAAAATTCCCATGCTATGCCAAGCTCAGTCAGTGTTTCAAGTTTTCTGAAACACTGGGATCAGTAACTGGGATTTTCAGTCCTATCAGCTGAACTCTTAGGATCATGGAGATTTGTTTCCCTAGTTGGGGGGAGGAGGGGGGTAGAAATCAACTTTCCTGAAGAGCTGGGAAAAAGAACTTAAATCAACTAAGCATACACATGTGGTTGAATCTCTATTCCCAGAAGGGTTTAAAAGATTCAGAGGTGTGGTGCAGAGGGACATGATTTAGCACCAGACTTGGCAGAATTAGAAAACAGTTGGACTCAATGATCTTAAAGGTCTTCTCCAATCAAAACAATTCTATGATTCTATGTCTTCCATAAATCCAGAGTGTCACAGGAAATAAATGACTCTCAGTACAGTTAGGAACAGGCATTTTCTACAGTGCAGCAGGGAAATAAGGAAGCAAGCATCATCTTATTGTAAGAGCATTAATTATTGCATATTTCAGCCTTTACCTCTAATATTGAATTCTTATGTGGCTCATTCACTTTTCCAGCAAGACAGCAATGAGATATTGCATTGTGAATAATGGGTTTGTTTGATTTGCTGCTGGGCTCCTTAAATAATTTTGGACCTAAGGAAGACAAACAAGTACAAATTATTCGCCCTGCATTCGTGAATATGAAGATTTTCATTTCAACTGAGCAAAACCCCTCAAGTATTTTTCTACAGTAAGTTATTTTTAGAGATAATAAGCAGAACGAAATACACCTGGCAGCCTCTCAGAGATAACAATGGCACAGCAGCTACACCACAGATTTTTATCACCTGTTGTTCCATAACAAATGCTCAACCAAAACAGTCACCTGTGTATTCTGCCACTGAAGCAATAGAAGATGCTGTTGAAGCATTCTCCCAGTCTCTTTCTGTGTTTCTGCTAGGATTTCTGCTCAGTATGGGTAAGGACTCCATCGACTCCACTCTGAAGATGAATAAACAAGAAGTTACATGCCAAGATTCTGGGTTTTTCCCCCTCCAGTCTTAAAATAAATCCACCAGTTGCTGGCCCTGAATGGAACAGGCTATTGTCCCCTTTTCCTCCCCCAAAGCACTCAGATTCTTCCCACTAGATGATCAAAGCAAAATTCTATTATTCCTCTGGGAGAAAACAAAACAAAATTGCAAGTTTGTACAGAACATCTGAGCTGGCAGCCAGATAAAATAGAAGATGAATTCAGCAATTACTGTTGTGCCTTCATGCCAGGGGAAGTAAAACAAACCCCACTGATTCCCAGCACCATTTCATAACACAGCAGAAAGTCCACAGGCCAAGACTAATCCCCTCTCTACCTCTGAGACGGCGTTCCACCAGAGTGTACGCTTTCAGGTTCAGTTGTTGCTGCTGAGGCCAAAGACAGACTGGAACCAGACTGAGCACTGCTCAGATTATCAGCTACAAAATAAAAGGGAGCATGTGAACACAGTTTGTTAGAGCAGATTTGCAGACACGGGGAAAGCAAACACATCAAACCCCTTACGTGTGGAAGAGCACTTTGTCCCTGAATCACTGTAAGATTCCTCACGATGGACTGACTTTGGCCTAGGTTTTTTGGGTTTTGTTTTGGGCTTTCCAAGCCCTTGCTCCTCCAAAATTTGCTGCTGTTTTTTCCTTAGGTATTCTTGCTTGATCAGTTCTCTTCGAGCTTTCTCTTCTTCTTTCCGTATTCGGTCCTCCTCAGCTTTGCGACTGCAAAGCAAACAGATTGTAATTTAAGATATAACAAACAACCTCACCTTAAAGATTAAAAAAGGAATAATCTTTTCCAGGTGTTATTACCGAGCTTCATCTCTTTTTTGCTCTACTTCAGCCTCCAACTGCTGCTTCCGAAGCCGAGCCTCCTCAGCTTTGCGCTGCTGTTTCAAGAGGAATGCTGCACGTTTCTTCGCGAGCTCATCTTCAGCTTTCTGTTCATCCTGCAGATTTCATGGGGATACAGTTTTATTTTTCACCTCCCCCCCACACTCTGTTCTTTAATCTGAACATCAACAAGATCACTGAGGATTCCAGGAAGATTTTAGGAAAGCAGAAGCAATTCTTGTTGGAAATCTTTTAGAGCAGAGTTAAATCAGAGCTGTATTAAACTTTCTGATGCTCAGGAAAACACTAAAACTCTCTTAAATTTTTATTAAGTCTGAGGAGAGGGGAAAAAAAAAAAGTTTCATCTTGCTCTGATTTGGTTTGTGTGTGTTTAATCATCACAAAACCATCTAGAACCACGAAGTCCAACGTCACTACCAGGACAGACAGCACAAATAACACCAGGATAGCAATAACCTTTGAGTCAGTCAATATTAATTATATTATCTAAAGCCAGAAGTTAAATTCAAAGAGATTGAGACAGCTTGTCTTGACTTTCTTCAAGGAGAAATCAAAGTAGTATTGTCATGACAACATACTTGAAGTATTTACAGTGATCATTGCTAAACACATTGCTAAGATACTCTATGTTCCCACAGCAGTTCTGAACTTCACTAGGAGGAGTAAACATTATTTGTCCCCAACAAACCAAACAGCTTAACAATCAGCCCTTTCCCCAAGCCAGTCTGGTGCAAAATGAGGAAGAAATACTTCAATTTAATGCCTTTTCATCATACCCTCATAGGACAAACCCACAAGTTGCAAGAAAACCAGTCATTTATTCCATTGAAACACCTGTCATCTGCACCTACAGCCATGCAAGTGAGTTCTCCATTTAAAGTCTTTGGCTTTTAAGCAGCTCAAGAGCAGAAAAATTTGGCTGCAAAGGACCCTCAGCTCTCCGACAAGTTTTCAAACCTGCTCTGCAGGCTTTTACTAGTTAACTGTGTTCTATTAGAAGTCTTTTGGTTCAGTTCATAGAATGGTAAGGTTGGAAGGGACCTCCAGGACCATCTAGTTCCAACCCCCTGCCATAGGCAGGGACACCTCCCACTAGCACAGGTCACTCAAGGTCTCATCCAACCTGGCCTTGAACACCTCCAGGGAGGGAGCAGCCACAGCTGTTCCAGTGTCTCACCACCCTCACTGTAAAGAACTTCCTCCTAACATCTAGTCTAAATCTCCCCTCTGTAATACAGAATCTGTGATACAGATTCACAGAATGCTGGGGTTCCAAAATGTTAATTTCTTCCCTTGCATCCTGTGGCAATTTTGTGCCTTGTTTACAGCACACTTCTATGTTGTCCCTTTGTCAGGAAAGGAATAAAAAAAAGGGGAGAGAGAAGAAAAGCAAAGTTATGTCTGGTTGCTAGTCAGGTCAGCAAGAACCAGGATTTCATACACTAGTCAAAAACCAGTGTACATGCAATTATATGTACTAGTGTACATGCAATTATTTTCCAATGCAGCTTTAAAATTGCTAATACTGCAACTGAAATGTATCACGTTCCATCAGAATACTGAAGAGTGCAATGGACAAAAGCAGTTCTAGTGCTAGCTAAATGTGTAACAATAACCAAATATAGAAAGGTAATTTTATTTACCTTGAAGAAAAACCCCACGCCAGATTTCTGATCGCTTTCACTGATTATGTCTGTAGAGCTGTCCTGGTTTTCAAGCTCTCCTTCATCAGGAGCTTTTAACTCTGACAAGTCTACCTCAATGAGATTAGCTTTGCTTCTCAGTGGTTCATCCACTGGGACATTTTCTTTTCCTGAGCCATCAGAAGAATTCAAGCCTGTTTCCTTGAAGCTGTCATTCACCTCATTGCTCATTTCAGAAATAATATTTGCATCTTTGGAAGTGGAAAGAGCAAGAGCCCGTTGATTGCTCTCATCATGAAGTCTATAGGTATCAAAGAAACATTTTTCTTGAGCAGCACTTCCAAGATCAGGGCTACTTTCCAAGCTGATGTCTGTTGGTGTCTTGGCCAAGCTGTTGGATGGAAATGGTCTTAAGTGTGGTAAGGTTTCTAGAGTCTGTGTCGGGGTTTTAACACGTGTTGAGTTTTGCTGTCTGTCTTTAGTGACTTTTAAGTCAGTTGGTCGCCCTGATCGAGAACTCCTTCCTTGGCCAAATCGAGGAGGCTTCCGAAGACTGTTCACTCCAGTTGGAGACAGAGGCTCAACAAAATGAATCGATGGTTTTACCTTTTGGTCCTGAGAGTTACTTCTGGTTCCTGGCGTTGGCACTGATGGAGATTTCATAAGCAGTTCTTGTTGCTGAGAAATCTTTAGTATGGCCTGCTGGAGTGTACTGATTGTTTCGTTGAGTTTTTCAATAGAGAGATCGCATTCGTTGATATCCACCTCAGTCACACTGTCTTCTAGGAGTGCAACAGAAATAATTTTACTTTTTTCCAAATCATGCATAGCAGCAGAGTCTTTTGGTTTATGTGGCTCAGCAAAAGCCAGGCTTTCTTGCATTTTCACTTTTGTTACTTCTTGAGAATCATTCAGCATTTCTTCTCTCTCCTCCTCTTTCACAAGAAACTCTTCGGACTTGGAACCTAAAGAAACTTCATCTAACTCTTCACCGTTGTGCCGAGAAAACTCTCTTGCAAAATGTTCTGGTTTAAGAGGTTGTGGAGCATCAGGAGATTTCCCTTTTTTAACCACATGCAAGAAAGCTGCCTTGCCCAATTTTAGTCGCTGCCTGGCTGATAAGGCTTCCATCTTCTTCTTCTGAGCTTCTATTGCCCTTCGTTTCTCTTCCAACTGCATGTGAAGCTGCACCAATTCAGAGGCTAAAAGATTAACGTTATCTTTATTTTGCCTGTTGGGGCTTTGTTCTCGCTTTTGTTTCCATGTGGTCAGGGGTGCTGGGCAGCTCTCTGAGCCATCTGGCGTGGTCTTCTGTGAACTACTTGTGCTGGACTTTGTTTCATAGCTATTAAGTCTCTGAAGCTTTCGTTCTGCAAAGTTGGTCATCCGAACACTGCCACTTGTCATAGACACACTGCTGACTTGAGAAATGGTGCTCAAGCACGGGCTGGAGCGGCCACTAGCATCGTCCTTATCTTCGTGTTCTTTTACCTTCATATCCTCTTGCAGTTTTGCAGACTCCTCCTCACCAATGTATTTAGCAGCTATAGGGTGGTCATCTATGACTACCAAGTCTTGGTCAGCGTCCTCTATGTCTAAGAGGTCTGAGTCAGAGTCTTGTCTCACCATAGTCCATGTAGTATCTGCAAGGTGTGAGTTGAGACCTTTCGCATAACTGACATTGACTTTGCTTGCTATGTCATCATCAGATTTAGCAGCATGAAGAAAAAATCCTCCAGTGGGTAGCTCCTGAGTGGAAGGATCTAAACTGCTACTAGCCAGAGGTCTGGAAGCCTCTAAGCTTGCCTCCAGCAGTGCCACTGAGTCTGCAGGACTAGGATCTGCAACTGGGGTGAAATCAGTACTAGAAATTGGAGTAAAAGTCCTATTGAGGTCATGGTCACCATGACTGCTGTTGGTTTTCTTGCGGATCAAAGACAAGTGTCCTTCGTTTAATCTCTTTGCTATAAAACTCCTTTGTTTCCCCTCCCCACATTCATCCTCTTTATTGATTATCTGTTTTTCCTTTGTTGGTTTTAGAACTGCAGGCATTAAAGGCTCCAAGTAAAAACTCTCTGTCTTGCTTTCTGACGTCTCGCTGTGAGTCTTTGGAGACCATGCAGTTGTAACTATGCTGGGCACCCTGGCTGAGGCATTCTGCAACTCAAGATCACCACGGTTTGGCCTGTCTTCAGATCTGATTATTGCAATAAGCTCCTCATCTTCATCCTCCATTTCCACATTGTTTAGCAAGCTCTTCCCATTGGTTTTTGCTGAGGGAGGATGGGGTTGATTTTTTGGAGTGACATTAACAATGTTTGAAGCAAGACTGTCTTTGCTGATGGATCTGGCCAGACTAATGCTGTCACCAGACCCAGGGTCCACATCAGTACTGGCAGAATGATGAAGAGCAAATGGTGTTGGTTGAGACAGAGGCCTAGAAAGGATATGAATAATTTAGTGATGCTTAAGCACAAAAAAAGAAAACAAAAAAAAATTTGTTGACTTAAACATGATGCAAACAGCTACATTTTTATGTTCCTTTGGAAAATATATCTGGTATCAGAAGTGACCAGCAATACTAGGTAGCAACCTCAGATATTTCCATTTCCAACAATGCTCAATGAAAATTATTGAAATCATGGATTTGCAAATACTTCTCAATGATCTCTGAAGATGCACATTAGAAAACAAAAACTAAGTGACTACCAGAGAGGTGTTAAATGTCCCTCCTCTAGAAATGTTCTGGATCAGGTTGGACAGCGATCTAACCAACCTCCTCAGTACAGATGGGTTGGACTAGATGAGCTTTAAAGGTCATTCTGTGACTCTCATTCCATTTCAAGCAAGTGATACCACATTACCACAACAAAACTGTCACAGCATGCTTTTGTGAAACAGTACTCCATTACTGAAAAGCATTTCTCTTACCTGGGTTTCCTATCTGGCCATGCAAGGACTGCACCTCGTGGCTGCCCATCAACACGGGTCAGAGAGTTAGAACGATGCCTATGACCTGGAAGATTTTAAATTGTTATGTTTAGGAATGGTCAGCAAACTTTTTTTTACTTTACTGAACAGCAAACATAATAAACTCTTTCACCAAGAGATGGCAGTAGCAAACAGATTTGTTGAAACACTAACCAAAGTCTGAAAAAGAAATACAATGGGAAGTGCTCACATAAACATATCTGAGATTTTTTAATTTCCAAACGTAAAACTTTTATTTTCTTTCCCCATCAGCTCCACAATCTTAAAAAAGAAGAAAGAAATGAAAGGAAAAAAAAGTCCTCACTGCATGTTGTTAGAGCCTAGACAGTTGGAATGTTGAAGCTTAGCTGACAAAAGAAAGGAAATTCTGAGCATCTTTGTATCAGAACAAATCCTAGGCTGCCAGTAATTAAAAGTAAAAATTTTTAGGCACAATATGTTAAGTACTAGAGTGAGTTTGCCATGCTTGGATGCCAATCTTACTTTCCAAGATCTCAAAGATTCGTAAGACATTTAACCAGTGGCTTTTTCCTTTCTTTTCACAGAACTGACTTATGAGTCTCTTATTTCTTGACTTGAGATTCTGAGAAAAAGCTCACTTGTGACAGAGAAAAAAAAAATATTTTAAAAATCCAGTATTTTTCTCTCAAGATCTTCAGCATCTCTTAATACAAACATCACTCAAGCTTTACACCTTCACCATTTGGCTGATTGCAATTCAATTCCATTTTAGATCACTCACATACACAAACTTTTCTTTTTTTCCCATTACTGTATTGGCATTGATGATGACTGTCTGTGGAAACAAATTCAATGTCGACTTACCAGGGCTGTCTTCTCCCTGGAGAGATTTTTGTTGCTTTTGCCTGAGGGGGAGCAGTGGATGGGAAGGGCTGAAGGCAGGGCTTCCTCCTTTGCCACTAAATTCAGAAAAGAAAAAAAAAACAAACCAACTTTTACTACAAGAAATTTTCTTCTACAATGAAAGACATTATGTAATTGTGGAGTTACACTAGTGACAGTAGTCCCTCTCCTCTTTAAAACACCAATATATCATTAAAGAAGTTGTGTAAGGAGAAGAAAAAAACTTTCATATCTAACAAAACAAAAGTAAAACTGAAATCAAACTGTTTTAAGTGTCCAAACACAGCAGATTTCTAATGTACTTTGTGTAAATATTACATCAGAGAAAGTAAAGGCTGAAATAACCTCTTGGTTGCCATCAAATTTTGGTCAGCTGAAGAGCCTTGTAATTAACCTTCTTGTATCTCAGATTCTATTTATATTTCATAGAATGGTAAGGCTGGAAGGGACCTCAAGGATCATCCAGCTCCACCCCCCTGCCATAGGCAGGGACACCTCCAACTAGTACAGGTTACTCAAGGCCTCATCCAATCTGGCCTTGAACACATCCAGGGAGGGAGCATCCACAACCTCCCTGGGCAACCTGTTCCAGTGCCTCACCACCCTTACTGTAAAGAACTTCCTCCTAACATCTAGTCTAAATCTCCCCTCTGCCAGTTTAAGCCCATTGCCCCTTGTCCTGTCATTGCAGGACTTTGTAAATAATCCTTCCCCAGCCTTCCTGTAGGCCCCCTTCAGATACTGGAAGGCTACTATCAGGTCCCCTCGAAGCCTTCTCTTCTCCAGGCTGAAGAGCCCCAACTCCCTCAGCCTGTCCTCATAGGAGAGCTGCTCCAGCCCTCTGATCATCTTTGCGGCCCTCCTCTGGACCCGCTCCAACACTTCCATGTCCTTCCTGTTTCCTTATTATCATTTATAGGATATGGTTTGTAAAGATTATCTGCTTGAACATCACATTTTGCACTCTTCCAAAACAGAAGCTAGACTGATGACTTTTGCCATGCAAAGGTGACATTTATTGCTAGGATTTACTGGCATTTGCCAAACAAACATAACAGAACACTTTAGAACATAAAGTGAAAACTGACTGCACACAACTCAAATTGATTCCATTTGCAGCAAAACCTGAACACTTAGCAGCAGAAATTCCCTCGGTTATCCAGAGCAGATCAAAGGTCACCAAAACAGACTCACAGGTAGTCAGGGTCCTCAGGGTGCAGGTAGTATCTACTGCACTCAGGGCCTGCCTGAGCTGAAGGCTGCGCATCTGCTGGAGCTGCACTTGCAGGGCTGGCCATGAAGCTTCGCTTGGTTGCATTGGAAATAGGAACAGGGGGGCGGCTGCTCTTCTGCTGTAGCACTGTTTTCACTGTGCATGGATTTAACATTAACACAACTTGTGTTAGCCATTGAAATCAACAGAACAGGAGGTTTTCAGACTGCAGTACATTAAAATGAAAAATTTACAACACAACACCAAAATGAAACCTGAAGTAAGTATATTTAAAATATCAATTTGCATTAGAAGAGACCTTAAAGATCATTTAGTTCCAATGTCCCTGCCATGGGCAAGGGCACCTTCCACTAGGCCACACTGCTCAACACCTCATCCAGCCTGGCCTTGAACAATTCCAGAAAGGGGGCATTCAGAACCTCCCTGGGCAACCTGTTCCAGTGTCTCCCCTCACTGTCAAGAATTTCTTTCCAATATCCAGTCTAAATCTAAATCTACCCTCCTCCTGTATCTTACAGTGACCTCACAAGAAAGGAAGTTCAAGTAATTGATGAGTCTAGGGAAAAAAATATCCATCTCATTCCAAAAAGTCAGAACTCAAGTGTATCTAGGACTAATTTCCTTCCTTTTTCCCTTTCAAAGATCCCAGCAAGCAGAAACTTTGGCAAGAATCAAAGCTTGAAAGGAAACTGTCATAGTTTCACTGTGATACATTTTAAAGAACATTCTAACATTTATCAAGAGTTAAAAACTCACCATCTTTTATTTCCTGAATATCTCTTGGTTGTACAAAGTCTGGTTTGACATTCTCAAACCACCAGAAGAGTTCAGCAATGAATACCATGACGTTAGGCTATGACAGGGGAAAGAAAAAGCACATCTCACATTAATAAAACACTTAGTATTTAGCCATCCTGTTTAAAAATGTATCCTTCCTTATGCTTCTTACCTTTAAAACCAAAGGAGCATACAACATGTCCTCCAATGTGAGGTAAAAGCATTTGTTTAGATACTCATTTGAGAATTCTCTCAAAAGCTGAATATTATAGAGGCTGTCTGCAATTGAAGTGACTTCCTTCAAACAAATATCTAGGAAAGTGAGAAAGATGAGTAAGCTACAACACTATGAGTTCACTTCTCATCCACAACTAAGACAAACACTAAGTACAGGAGCTTCACAGACTCCTTATACACCATCATTTAATACCTGTTGGCTACTAGTGGCACTCCTCTACCTGTTAAGGACAAGAGGGATAGGAAAAGGAAGGGAAAACCCCCATAGATAAAAGAGTATCAATCCTGCAGTCATTGTAGAATCCAGACAGAATCCTGCACATCACAGCAACAGAGGTAAGCAGGTTACAAACAAAACACAAAATGAAAAAATACAAAACCAACTAAATCCAAACACCTTGATTTGCAAACACTAAAGGGTTACTCCTAAGATACACACTGCTGACTGCTTTTGTATCTGTTCAGGAGCTCTGCAAGTACAACAAAACTGAGAATTTAAAAACCAATACAAAATGTTGGTCTGAAGAAGTAAAATGCAACAGGGATATTGAATTACCAAAGAGGAAACAGGGGAAAAAAGGGGGAAAAAAAAGGGAAAAAAAGGGAAAATAATCAAACCACAAACAACTTTTCCTGTAAAAGAGAACTCATATTTGATAATGCTGAAGAGTGACAATTGTCAAGGCCTGGCAGAAGCTATTTTAAGATCTAGATTGTAAAATGTCCAATTCTGTACTCCTACAGCACACAAGAACTGGCAGTGAACAGTAGCTAGACATGTCCTCCTTTGTTATGGTCTACTGAAAACAATCTCAGTTATCTGAGCCAAAAAAAAAAGAAAGTCACATCCTCCAGATTTATAAAAGAAATTACTATTTTGTAGCTCTTAATATACAGAACAGAGCCTTCTAAAAGCAAAATCAAAGAGAAGTTACTTTTGAAATACACTGATGCAGGTTACAGATGTGACCTGGGTAACCTGGTGTAGCTGACTACCTACTAGATGCGTCACTTCCATTTGATAATCTATTTCTAGTTCAGCTTCCCAAGATTTAAGGAATTTTTATTTCTTTTTAGTGGTCTTTATTACATACCATCTAGTTTCATGTGTTCTGGACAATAATAGTGTATTACAGCCAGAAGAGCAGCACCATCACTACCATCCTTCATCAAATCTTCAAGCAAAGGGAAGTAAGGCAACTGCCTGCTTGAGAGATGGTCTCTTCGGTAACGCACCTGACAAAAGAACACAGATGTTCAGGAGATGCTAGCAAAAAGAAGAGTGGGGAAAAAAAAGCCATTTTTTGTTAAGCACTGAAAACTCTTTACGGTGGATCCTTTATAGCATTCTGCTCTAAGTCAAAACCAATTTACAAGGTTATATTTTTCTCTCAATGGAAGCCAATTCTCAAGAATACAGTGCTCCCCTTTTAATCGTTCTCCTCGTATCTGGAAGCAATCCATGCTGCTAAATTCCTAACTTCATCCACACATTTTAACTTGTTTCTAGCCATTTAAGTCAAAATCCTTCCACACAGATGCATGAATGCAGCAGATCCAAAGAAAGAGGTACAGATAACTACATGAAAATGCTTAAAGCTTGGGAGAAACAAACCAAAATAAAAGCACAGCCAAAAATAATCAGATGAGTTGGTGCTTTCTCATATGTTACCTACATCCACAGACTTGGCATCAGGTCTGCAGACAGCAAAGTTCCCTCAGAGAGATTCAGGACATTCTATGTCTGCCAAGCCATAACCCATTATTAATGGCATGCAAAAGAAGGAGAACGTGGCTTTTCCAAAAGTGGTCAGCAAGAGGAGCACCAGGCCTGGCACATCAGCAGCAAGGTTGCCTTTGGCTGCACTACAGAGCAGTACCAAACTCTTCTGCAAACCCCCCCAGCCCTCATGTCATTTGGAGCATGGCTGAAGAGTAGTTAAAGCCAGTCAACTATGGAACAAATCTTGGCATTGCCTCTTGCAGTCTTTGCAAGAGAAGTTTAGTGTTGCTAGTTGCTAGAAACCCAAATGCCAGCTAGACCAGAAGGCTCTATCTATAGGTTGGAGCAGCAAAGCACAGGCAAGCAAGAGAGCAGTTAAGGCACAGAGTCTAGCATGAATACCTCTCAGTGCTGGAAAAAGGTTCCTTTTACACTTTAGTGATTAGTATCACTTAGCATTTAACAAACTGTCTCCATCAATGTGCTGGCCTAACACGCATTCATACAGAGAATGTATTTAATCATCACAGGAAAGCTGATCGTCACCACTTTCCAGGAAACACACACACACACACACTCTCATGGGTGTCAATTTAGGATGACACAGGCTGAGAAAAAAATATCTGTTCAAAGGAACAAAGCCCACTTTTAATCAGAGTAATAAGAACCGGTTTCATTTATTTATTTTGCACAAATATAAACACATTAAGTTTTCCTGTCAAAGGCAAGTAACTCTAAAAGCTGCCTCTACAGGCTACCACTATTTTCCCCCAATCTTTTACCAGGTGTAAATTATTTTATTTTTTTTCCCCCAGCCTGGAGCACTCCACAAATATGTAATGGAATGTGAATCATACTGTACCACACGAGCATATTCCACTGGTTCCAGCATGCAGTGCGATACGGCATGCATCAGATCAGGCTTACACAGAAAGAAACAGTGAGATATAGGATGGTGATTAAACATGAGAATCAAAATCAAATGCATTAGCAACATCCATTATGCACTGGGAATGTGGTCATTAAGTCTGGCAAAATAAGGATGTAGACTGAGGTGAACTGGTTAGCTTAAAAGGTTCATCATTATTCACTTAGTTGAAGTAAGCATCTTAAAGACAAACTTCAGAAATTTCTTTTTAAAACTCTGATCCCTCTTGTATGTAAAGTCCGTACAAGTATTTCCTTTCCAACAGGTTTAAGAGGAATTTAAAGTACACTCAATAGTGAGAACTAAAATCTACAAGAATTCCTTGTTTATTTTAGTTTTGGTGAAAAAACAGAGTTATCAATGAAGTTTTAATGAATTTCTTTCCTTATTTTTTGCTCAGCTGTTATTTTCTTCACCATTTTTCTTTTTATACTGAGAATTCTTTCTTATATTCTAAGCTGAATTTTGTGGTTTTTTGACCCCCACCCATGCATATAATTAATGACATTTATATGCATCAGAAGTGCAGAAATGGGTGCTACTGAAAGAGAGGTAATTCTGTATTAAAGAAAATATAAAGTTAAAAAAAGAAACACAGAAGTGACATAGGCTGACAACTACTAAGTAGGCTACAGAATCTGTCAGTAAACCAGTATAATCTAAATGTTACTGACCTACCAGTGAGATAACCTCTATTTACCAACAACTTCATAGAATCAGAAAATTCCTTGGGGTGGAAGGGACCTTTAGGGTCATCTAGTCCAACACTCCTACACTGAGCAGGCACATCTTCAACTGCAGGAGGTTTCTCGGAGCCCCAAATAGCCTCACCTAGAAAACCTCTATGCGAAACTTTTCTCTAGTCTAAACCTTTCCTCTTTTAGCTTAAACCCATCACCCCTTGTGTCATCATAACAGACCCTGCCAAAAAGGTTGTTCCCTTCTTTCTTACAGGTCCCTTTAAGCATTGAAAGGCCACAGTAAGGTCCTCCCACAGTTCAATGGCATCCTGCAAGTCAATTCCATTTCTGTAGTTTCTTCTGCTCTTACCCAGTTATCTCGAACAAAACAAAAACCTACTCAACTTCCTGGAAAGGCTATCAAATGATTGCCTCAAACACAGATGTGATCTTTAAGCACACTAGAAGGTAAGTGATAAGCACTAGGTCAATACTTCATCACATACTGCAGCTGGTCATTAAATGAGGCTGGATGACAAGAGCTCTGTCACAGAGCCTATGAACCTGCAGGTCCCACATCAAATTTCCTTTATTTCAGATATTTCATTTTTTACTGCAGTCCATATACTTGGTTCAAAAGTACAAAAAAAGTAGAGGTGGAAAGGCAGAGTGATTGAAGGTGACTATCCCACCACGCTGCCTTTGCCAAGCGCATTGCTCTTTGGAAGCTGCAGATGGGACAACAGCTCTCATCTTCCCAGAGAGAAAATGAAAAAAGCCAAATCCAGCAAATGCAGGAGAAAGGGTATCAAGGCTAAGGAAAGCAGAGGAAAACAAACTAAAATCTCTACAAGTTGAAATAAAGCCAGGAAACTCAGCCAAAAGAAAGCAGGTTTGAATACTAGAAATACAATCATGTTGTTTTTTTATACATAGTGGAATTGATATTCCATTTCACACCATCATAAAGAAGTATTTTGTTCTGATGTGTAAGCTGTTATTACTCTCACTATGCCAGCTTCGGTCTCATTAATTCAGCATGCAGTTCCAGCCACCATCACAGCAGCTCCAGACTGGTTTGTCCAATCTTCTAACCTCATCTCAATGAATAACAGTGTTCTGGTTTTGACAGGTTTACAAACCTGAACCAGAGCAGGTGCAAGAGCATTATATAATGAACAGCTGCAAACATCTGACTATCTTAACTATGGAGCCAAAGACTAAGCAACCATTTAAACCAACCAGCTTTGACATCACCTTAGTGCTGCAATCCACTGCCTGCTTGCAACAAAGCCAGTAAATACAACTGTTTAAACTGTTCACTTTTCAACTTTCTAGGGTTTTTTGCTGCTACTCCAGCTCCCTCCCTCCCTCCTGCACTGGGTAAACAATTTTGTGCTGGAAAGTGATTATGTTATAGCTGTATGGTATGCAGAAATCATGATATGAAAATTAAGCCTGATGACTCAAAAGGTTATGCAGCGGTTGGGTTTTTTTCCTCAAAGACCATCTAAGAAGCATGGTAAAAGCAGCAAACACTCTGAAGAAATTGGAAGAGCCATGGTTTTGTGGATGACAGCCAGTGTAAAAGTAGTTCACTTACAGGTACTAATTTCCAATACCATTTGGAAGGAGACTGCTCAGGAAGCAAGGAAAGGAACGTAGGAACAGGAAAGGAACATCAGCAATGCAAGTTAAAAGCAGTAATACTTAAATGCACTTCAGCAATACACACTTTCATATTTTAGAGGACTTGTAGCTTAGAAATTTAGATTCATAAATATTAAGACTCAAAAGTCAATAGAGTCAAATTAAAGTGATCCTTCAGACCACACATTAACTTGTAAACAGCTCTTCAGAACCCTCAGTGATGTTATTTTACATAAAAATAATCTGTCACCAACATGAAAGTTAAACAATTCTGCTGTGTTCACATATCACATTCATATCCCCTTTGCACTGCAATGCCAATTGGAGGCAAGAATTTAAGGTTTCATCACATCATAAATTAGGACCTCAGAGAGCTGACAGACATTTTGTCTGAGAAAAATGTGTTTTACATGCTCCACAAATGAAAGTGTACTCTATTTTGCAGTGTTAGTGCATTGTGATATAAAATCAAGGGAAAAGGGTGGAAAAAACTACAAACACACACATTTAACATCCGAATGCCAAGAATATGCTTACTAGATAGAACCTGAATAAACCTCTGAGTATACATTAAAAAATTAACCCATGCAAAATGAATATGCCCCAACAGCTTTCAAAATATATAACGTATATTTTGTGCTGTCAAAGTAGAGTCATATTTACTCACAAAAAGTTGATACAAGTAATCTTCAGTTGAAACAAGTTACTCTAGTCCAACTGACATTCAAGGGGAAGTCAAAGATACCAGTGGGTTTGAAAGGTAAGGAAGGGCACACTGATGGTAGACAAAGAACAGACTGCATGCACAAAATCTTGGGAATTTCAAACACTGAATGTCTCACATGTGTCTGACAAAGAAAAGACTGAGGTGTTTGTATTTAAATCCATTAATCCATCAATAAAATTACAGTTGAAGATAAATTTGGTTTCACCTTTTGATGCCCTGGACTTTCCATTAGTTGCTGTTTTAATTTAATCTCTTTCTCTGTTATCTCTCTCATCTTGAGGTTCACCTAGAAGGGCACAGCATAGAAAAGATATTAAAATGTATCTGAATATATGTTTCCACAAATCAGGTTTCCTTCTTTCTCCCCTCAACTTGATGGTCAGTTCATCAAGCACAGAAGTTCCTAGAATGCGTTCAAACAGTTTTTTCTAGGCCAATTCTCTTATTAGCAGTAGCTGTAATCACAACATGGAATCCTGGGTTATCAAAGGAGACTGTTGTCAATTCAAAGGTTTCCAGAAACTTAACCTCTACNAAAAAAAAAAAAAAAAAAAAAAAAATCAGTAGTTTTGTTAAATGTAGTCAAGCTAATCAGAATTCTGTCCTGTTATTTAACATGAAAAAATGCTTTATTTAAAAAACCCATCCAAACCCTTATGGTAGTTTGTCTGAAAATAAAGAGCAATTTGTAACAGTTTCTAATTTGGTGCTTAATTATCTTCATTTTTAAATTTCCCTTGAAAAATGTACCATCTCCAAGAAAGCGAAACTGCATTTCCCTCCTAGTAGGACTCTCTTTCCCAATGCACATAGAAACCTCAGGAAGCCAAGCAAGGTGATGAAATTAGAATATGTTGTAACCATAAGGGAATCAAATACTATTAATAATAATCTGTGTTAGGTATTATGTTCAACTACGACTGGATGTGAGGTAGCAAGTGACAAGACAGTAATTGAAGCAGTTCTCTTCATCCTCATGTGATGGGGACAATCTTCTTGGCAGAGCCTGTTGTGACAGGACAAGCAATGATGATTTCAGATTAAAAGAGGGAGATTTAGACTAAACAGAAGCTACAATTTTTTTTACGATAAGGGTCGTAAGACTCTTGCAGAGGTTGCTCAGAGAGGTGGCAGATGCCCCATCCCTGGAACCATCCCAGGTATGGTTGTGGTTCTGCACAACCTGTTCTAGTTGAAGATGTCCCTGCCGATTACAAAGGGGTTGAACTAAATGACCTTTAGTGGCCCCTTCCAACCCAAACCACTCATCTGAAGCACAGACAATACACAGGTAACATGGACTGATGACACTCATCAAAAATTTTTAAGATCTGTAAAGGTAACAAGAAACAGGCATGTGTTTATCAACATAAATTTTACCTTGTTGATCCAGAAAACCATTGCATCCTCCAAATCATAGGGCAGTTCTTTTGAGGCACTGAATGTAGAGAAACGCTTGACACTGGCAACCACCTTCTCAATGCTGATCATTTCGACAGTATAGGCCATCATAAGAGCATCAATCATTGCCATATGAGAACTCTACAAGAAGAACGACAACAGGACAAGGGGCAATGGGTTTAAACTGGCAGAGGGGAGATTTAGACTGGATGTTAAGAGGAAGTTCTTTACAGTGAGGGTGGTGAGACACTGGCACAGGTTGCCCAGGGAGGCTGTGGCTGCTCCCTCCCTGGAGGTGTTCAAGGCCAGGTTGGAGGAGGTCTTGAGTGACCTGTACTAGTGGGAGGTGTCCCTGCCTATGGCAGGGGGTTGGAACTAGATGATCCTTGAGGTCCCTTCCAACCTTACCATTCTATGATTCTATGAAAACAAAGAGCACTGACAAATAAAATCCTGTAAGAAAACGAGTATCACCTATTCAAACTGTATTTAAAATGAAAAATTCGTGAGGTTAGTGACCCAGAAATTAAAAGCTCTTCACTCCATTTAAACAGTGCTATTTTAAATAGCGTTAAATAAAAAGAAGATCATTAGGTGGATTTAATTAAGCTAACCATTTTGATTGGTGCAGAGCCCAGATCAGATTCAGACACAGGTGTATCATCACTCTCCATGACGTAAATCCCTTTTCGAGACAGAGCCTGGATCACTGACTGGTGTCCCTGCAGAGCAGCCACCTGATCCCCCTTCAGAATGAGGCTACAGACGCGGCAGTACAGCTCGCTGGACAGCAGCAGCTTGATCACGGGTGGTTTAATGTGTTCTTGCTCATATTGATCTATGTAAAATGGGTCCTTCAGCTCCTCTGGGACATTATCTGAAACAACAAAGAACAGTTTTAACAAGCCACACCGGGAAGTGCCACTTCTAAACCAAATAAACATTTTGACTGTAATTCAGAGCTGGCATATAAAAAAAAAAATAAATCAAAAAGAGCAGGTATAAGAAAATACTGAATGCAGTTTAGTCTGCACTGAATGCACATGGAAAACGGATTTCAGTAAGTCTTCATGCTTTTAATTAAGTGAAGCAAGCAGAATTGAGTCCAAATCTATCTATAAAAGTCTTATATATTACTGTTACCTCTCTCAAGATACTAGAATCCCTTTCATGGACATAGACAAAGCCCCACTGTCCTCCACACATCTCTATCTGTTCCTTTAATCAGATCCAGCTTTGTCAGAGCAATACACTACCACCTCTACTGGTTAGTGATTATTACTATTTTCATTTTATTTGGAATTAAAAATAATTTATGTAGACCACAAGCTAAAATGCTGTATCATATGGACAAACTTTACAAACCTTCAAAGTAAAACCTACAGCTACTTCAAGAAATGCCTCAAAACATCTGTGCACAGCAGCTAAATAATACAGCACTCAGTCACTAAGAGGAGCCAGTCAAACATTCTCAAACTGAAGAAGAAAACTAAGCCACCTGTTTTTTGATTCTGAACTGCCAAAGTTCATGGAAAGATTGAAATAACCCAACAAAATAACCTAGAGCACAAGCAGTTTGCAAACAATTGAGTCTCCAGTGAGTTGATATCCACACTTCTGAAGACAAGAGCACTGAAGCAAAGTATTTCAGCTTTTCAGCTTTTGAAGGAAAATTGAAACCTATGAAGCAAAACCACACCACTTGGACTTAGACTCAACATGAAATTTAAACCAAGTCTAAAATTAACTTCCTTAGGAATGGCCCCATTTCCACAAGTTGCCCTATAATTTTACCAAAACAAACACAGAACATGAGCCTGGCAAGCATCATGCAAGTTAAAATTAACAACACAGAAGGCTTTCAGCCCTGCACATCACTTCTTCCCCACCAGTTCCCAGCCCTCAAGGGCTTCCACTTTTGCTATGAATCAGTACAGCTTCCTAGCTGGCAGGAAAGAAATGCACCACCAACAGCTAATATTCTGATCACTCTAAACATGTCTAAGACATTTTGAATCTATACACTGCTGAAGCACTGCCAACATTACAGGTTCTAACACTACAAGACAAAGCAAACATCAACAGATAACAAGAGTTGAAAGTGGAAAGAAATGCTGTTGCAAGCAGTAGTTTGTTATTATTGAAAAAGACACAAACTAAGTTAAAAATAAATATACCCACATATAAATACTTCTAACTGATACTCAGTAATCAGACTGGAAGCTATTGATCCTTCTAAGAGGCTGGCAGTAATCAAGAGGGCCTCAAGTGTATTGTCTTAATAGAAGCCTGATATTTCATAGTTTTCAAACACAACATTCTCTCTTGACGCTATCCAGTGACTCTGGAAATCTTCCCCCAAAGCCACTTCAATAGTTCATTTCAAATACCTACATCTACAGTTAAAAGAATTATTAATTTAGCAGCATTTTTTTTTCATTCAGATGATTTCTAGAATAATTACATTTCCCCATTCAAAAATCCTCCTACCCATAGCCTGTCCTTGAGCTGCAAAATAAGCCACATGCTATTTGTATACTGCACAGCACTCAGTGTTCATGAAGAGAACCTGAGATAAAATGTTATCAACTACATGAAGCAGAAGTACAGAAGTAATACCATTTCAATAAAAAAAACAGTGTTAGCTACTCAGTCTCACAGTACTGCCCTTGTTTCTCAAAATGCAACAATTTCTGAAGTTAAAATTAAAATCACTATTTTTCCCTGAAAATGAATGCTGTGATACGTGGACTACAGGCTGAAGATCAGAATCCCAGCATGGTGGAGTTCATAAGGTATCTCTAGAGATTATCTAGTCAAACTCCACTGCTAAATCAGGGCCACCCAGAGCAAGGCTGCCCAGGATAGTAATGTTCAGGTGGGTTTGGAATGTCCCCAAAGGAGGAGACCCCATAACATTTCTGGACAGCCTTCTCCAGGCACCCTCACAGCAAAGAACTTCTTCCTCCTGTTCAGGTGGATCCTCCTGGGTTCTAGTTTGTGCCCACTGCCCTTTGTCCTGTTTCTGGCCACCAGTGAAGACAGTCTGGTCACATCCTCTTGCCCCTGCCTTTATACAGTGATAAGCATTGAGACAAGTGAGAAGATTGAGGCAACCAGCAGCAGAATGAGGCGGGACAGTCTCAAGTTGTGCCAGAGGAGGTATAGGTTGGATAGTAGGAGGAAGTTCTTCAGAGAGTGATTTTCCATTGGAATGGACTGCCCAGGGAGGTGGTGGAGTTGCTGTCCCTGGAGGTGTTCAAGAAAAGACTGGATGGGGCACTTAGTGCCACAGTCTAGTTGATTGGATAGGGTTGGTTTACAGTTTGGACTGGATGATCTTGGAGGTCTCTTCCAACCTGGTTGATTCTATGATACTCTCTCTGTCCCTTCCAACATGGATGGGAGAGACACAATAAAACTCCACTAGCACTACATAAATAGCATTTCTTAATGTGGGTGTCCTTTTTTAGTGAAATAAAGAAATTCAAGTATTTCTAATCTTCTTAACATTAAGTCAGCCTGATGTAAAAGCAAAGGTTATTGAAAGCTAATTCATTTACTGGTCGTTGCCATTTCCGGGAAGAGAACTACAGCTTCCAGTCCTAAAGACTGGGGAAAGATCCAAAAATGAAAACATAAAGCAGCTCATAGAATTCAGCAGTTTTAGCTTCATTATGAACAGCTACACCTTTGATGATCAAAGACACTTTGCTTTTTACTAAAATTATTTGTGAAAGGAAATAATAGAATAGCAGCTCATACAAGATCCGTGAAGTGGTACATTTCTGCTAAGAGCGTTAACACCACTCCAAGTTCTAAATGCTTTCTCCAAACAAAAAAGAGCAAATTCACAATGTCTGAAATCTGAAGTACCAAGATGAAGGTTTTAATCTGAACATCTGCCCTCCTTCAGCTCCATGGACCCCCGCTGAGCGGGGTAACCGAGGTGACTGTCTGAAACCATGCTGTGAGTGAAGTCTGGACAAAGAGACCTGAACCTCCCCCAGCACATCAGCTGCCCAGCTCACCCAGGACTGCTTCAGGTTCCCTCACCACACTGCAGACGGTAGTTATTTTATAGACTGTACCTACAGAGAGCCAAAAACATCCCCTTTAACTCCAACACTCCACAGGGGACAGTGCCTATTAAACTGGGGTTCACATGAATCATGAAAAAAGAGAGTACTGAAACATGATGCTCAGCTGCCTCTGACAAGGGCAGTAGGACCTCCCACACTAATTTGCGCTTAAACCAACAACATTTTAATGGTTTCAAAACCCTCTTCCAGCAATAAACTGATCTAGTCCCTACTGCTGAGTTTCCATGTTATAGAAATCCATAAATTAAAACAAACTAATAAGTAAAGATCATGTTCTGGTTACTGTTCCTTAGTTTGAACATCCAGTCAAAAAATCTGAAATCTTTTTCCTCCATACTGAAGAACCTTCTAGGTTCATGTTTCTCATTTCCAGATAATTATTCAGGGACTGAATGCATTAGGACTGACCAGATATGGGGAAGATGGGAATTACTTCTAGTGCCAGGGTTTTGGTTGGAACACAGAGTCCAACCAGCAACTCAACACCACCATGGACACTAAACCATGCACTGCCACGTCCACAGGTTTCTTGAGCACCTCCAGGGATAATGTCTCCACCACCCCTCTGGGCAGCCTGTTCCAATCCTTGACCTCTCTTACAGTAAAGAAATTTTTCCTAATCTCAAATCTAAACCTCCCCAGCACAATTTCAGGACATTTTCTCTCATTCTATCACCTGATACTTGGGAGAAGAGACTCACTCCAACCTCCTTTCAGGTAGCTGTATGGAGCTTCCTCTTCTCCATTTGGATACTATCACTTTGGATACCATCACAAGAAGTTATTCCTAAATAGCAAACCTCTAATGACTGCAACTTAATTCACTGTAATTTGCCCAGTTTTATTTTCTGCATCATTGTATACAGCACTTCTGACAGCTAAATTTGCCTGTCTGTGACAGAAAGGAACAGTTTTTGTCATTAATTTGATGCCCTAACTAAAGGTCCACAGAATTTTCAGGATATAAAAAGCACATCAAAGCTCAAGAGTGGTTAATATTAACTGTACTATTTAGTTCAAATCCATTTCATACTGAACATAATCTTGCTGCTTTTGCAAGGGGTACAAATAAAGGAAAAATAAATGGTGGGGAAAACTGTAACACAAAAAGGATGAAATTGAAATTGAGGAACTTACAAATATCATAGCTGTAGATGTTCTGTACACAATGGAATTATCTCTCAAACAAGAGGAACACAGCCTTCCTAGACAGTCATGGACAAAAAGATGCTCTAATCGTGAGGTATCTTGAATATTTAAAATTCATATCTCAAAGTGCAACGCAAGAGATCTATTTTACCTTTCACACCTCTGCTAATTATTCTTATCTGCAGTACAACACAACATAAAACACCTACAGCACCCAGGTCTGCCGATCCTCCAAAGCCTCCTTAAGAATGCCCATAATTGCCACATTGTCAAAAACCTCAGAAACAAGTTGTGTCAGTTTTAGGACAAGTAAACACCAAAGCCAACCTAGTGCTAAGTGGTTGATCACTGTGGATACATAAGCAAGCATTGGTATCATGGACAACTTGTCCCATCTGTAAGGACTGGGGAGAAAAACTCCAAAAGATTTCACACGCTTTTTGCTTGCCTCACTATGGAATGTGACAATGCTCTTTGTAAGTGTTCCCATCTTTCCAAGTCTCAGTTTCTATAAGGATCTTTTCCAACACCTTCATTTCATGACCTGTAACTGAGCTTAGATGTTAGAAAAATTCTGGTCATTAAAACTTGGGGCTTTTTTTACACATTCACTTTGAAATTCAGAAAAATCAACGTGAAAATTTGATTTGTGAGCAATGAGCTTCTAAGCTATAGCGACCAAAAATTCTGCTCAAGCAGTTTAACAAATCATACCAAAGCAAACCAAAACAAATGAAACCACACTCTCTCCTCCCCCCCCCCACCATAAAAGGTTACATAGAATCCATGCATGGTGAGGGTTGGAAAGAACCTCTGGAGATCATCTAGTCAAACACTCCTGCTAAAAGCAGGATGACCCACAGCAGCTTGCCCAGGATCATGTCCAACAGGTTTGGAATGTCTCCAGAGAAGGAGACTCCACAATTTCTCTGAGCAGCATGGTCCAGTGCCCTGGCACCCTCAGAGCAAAGAAGCTTTTCCTCATGTTCAGGTGGAACTTTCTACGTTCAGATTGTGCCTGTTGTCCCTTTTCCTGTTGCTAGGCATCACTGAAAAGGGACTGACCTCATCCTCCTGACCCACCACCGTTTAGATGTTGATAAGCATAGCTAAAGTCTCCAATAGCATCTTAATTCCAAAAGGAAGTCACTTTCATGTTCCTATTGCACGTTACTGTAAAGCCTGTAAGCACCCTCTGGTTTTCCTGATGTGCTTTGAGTTGTTACCCCAGGAAAAGGCAGGCATCAACTTCAACACAAGCTGCACAGCTGTCAGGTACTGAGGTGCTCAAAAGGCATAAAGCTTAAAAATTGCCAGTGTTTTTACAGTGACTTAAAAACAATGACACATAGCCTGATAATTAGATGAATTAAGGCATATGTGACTAATTCGATCTGTCCTAAGTTTCCTAATAAGACCTGTCAAAGAGTTTACCACTGTACACCCAGAGTCGACTGCACCTCCTTCACACGTGGATTTTATGTGAATTTCATACCATGTTGGTTAATCACAGGTAATTTATTATAGAGTAAAAATGTTCATTTTTACTGTTCCCCACAATTATAAAAACAAAGTAACTTTTTTCTCCCCACAAGTTTCAGCTGCATAAAGTCTGTAAGTGCTCTCCCCACTGGAGAGATACTTCCTCTACCAGCTATTTTCATAAGAGATGGACTCAAAGATAAACTACCATAATTTCTTAGGAAGCCATTCTTTTGGTCTGTTCCACAATATCAGTGAATTCTGATCTCTCAAAACTGTCAGTGCCACATATAAATCACTGTGTACAACATAGCTTACAGGATTACGAAAAGAGCTTCGCTTAACAACCAGAGAGACAATTACTGTCAGCTTCTCTCCTCACTGCAGGGTGGGGACCATCTCTATCACCTCACTTACAAAACCCTCTTCAAGGATTACTACCTGATTATGATTTGATAAAGAAAAATACAGCAATCTGAACAAATTTGACTTATCCCTTGAAGTGGAGCAGTGGATACACCCCAGATCCTATTTTACCTCCCACAGCATGAAGAACTGGTTTCACTTGGAAAGACAGCCAAAGCACCACAGTAAACAGAACGAAGCTTATTCAAACTCTGAGCAGGATTTCATTAGTGTCAGTATCTGTTCACAGAATTGGGTAGAACTCTATGGATGGCCTCTAAGCCGCAGGTCAGGAGAAGCCAAGTGTTTTCAGCAACTAAGACCACCTGCACTCCAATAAAAACATTCTTTTCTGGTTCTCATTACACAACTGTATTGCAAACTTCTTAAGAGATTCAGAAAATTACACATGACCATTTACATACAACAGGTAGGGAAAAAACCCCACCAAGCTAAAGACTCTGTAGAGCGTTAGTGAGAGCGACCACATTCTCATTATCATATCTTTTGATCAAGCACAAAGCCACAAACCTGAATGAAACAAAAGAGACAAAATAATAACCGTGTAATTCCTTGCCCCTAGAAACTTCACACAAGTAGTATTCAGTGTTTTATTACAGAAACAACTGTTTAACTATTGAATAGCTGCAAAACACAACAGTCTGCTTAAAAATATGGTTACTATGGACCCGAAAGGATGCTGACAAAAAGCAGAAGCAGGAGCTCAGGGATTTATGTGATTTAGCTCAGAAAATGTGCACAAGTTGCTTCTACCAACTGGCAACTGCAGGTAGCTGTTAGGAGTACTGTAAAACTTTAACAAGAATGATTAAATCCTTCAAAGACCTAAAAAAGCCACAACTTGCAGTACCCCTATAATACAGTGCATTAGTGCTTGCCAAAGGTCTCAGGTTAATGTTGGCATTAAGACTATGCAAAGGAAATTAAAGAAACTCTTTCTTTACAACTTCTTGCCCCAGTAAGTAAAATCCACTAAGACTACTTTGAAAAATCAGAATTTTACAAAGTGTTTTAAAGGAAGCAACAACATCTGTCCTGGAAAGGTTTGGACATGACCCATCTGCTCACAGCAGGCTGCAGCACTGAAAAGTTCCCATATATGCCTTCCAGGTCTAAGATGGAACTGTGATGATGGAAAACATCATTTCTGCACAGAAAGTAATGTTGTGCTAAGTAAATCTGAGGATAAATCAATTTTTTTCATTGCCTATTTTCCTAGTTGTGTTCATTCTGACTGCTGCTGCTCAGGTTGAGGGGACAATGGTGCTGAGGACCACCAGGTCTGCTTCCCTCTGCTCAGCTGGCTGCAGCATGTGTCCCTGTTACTGCTTGGCAATCTGGTTCATTCTGCTGATGGTAAAGAAGAGATCTCTCCCACGGACAGCTTGCCAAGCCTCTCTAAACCTCCCACACTCACCTCCTGTGAACTGAAGTTCCACAAGCTCAGCGGCACTCTTGCTCCTCAGCCACTTAAACATCATGAGCTGTATTTTCACACTGCCAGTACAATTCCTTAAAGTGCACATTTGGTCCTAATCAAAGTTGGCTGATGAAAAAGATAATTCTGTTCCAATCAAATTCCATTCCCTCCAACTACTGTCTCAGATAAATGGACTTTATAGTCCCTGAAGTGCATAGAAGGTTTCCAGATGTTTGTGTACAGACGTTCAGAGTGATCCATGTCAGCACTCCCAGATTTATGTGGAGAGACAGACAACACCAAATGAGGAAACACCTTACTTCACAACATCCTTTCCCTGTCTTCTGGAATTTGGATAGTTGTAAGATCTCCCTCTAGAGTCCATCTGTGACAATCATACAGCCACCACTGACCATTCGGCCCAGCTGCTATACAAAAAGAGGGGTTGTCCCTCTAGCAGGATTTCTTTTGAAAGCAGAAGGTAGCTGTGCTCAGTTGTTTGGCATTCAAAACTATTTATTTTCATGGCCAGAAGGGAAGAGAGGAAGAATGCATCCCCAAGTGAAATGAAACCCAAACCAGGACTTCAATGCCAAATCATGTCTCGTGCCTGCTCTCAGTAATTTGTCCTTAAAAAAAAGAAAGGATGAGAAACTTCCTGCTTAGATGTGGAGAATTCAAATACACCCTAGCAATACAGAGAAAATAGTTTCAGGTAAAACCTGCAGTGATGAATGACTTCTAGTAACAGTCTGCACTAGAATGCTTTTGAGTATTCCCACACTTCTGCATAAGCTTAGTCGTGCTCAGATGAAAATGAAATCTAGGATATGCACCAGCATGTAAAAGATTAAGGCACAAAATTATGTCAATTCTGAATCTAACATCTCTGAAAAACATTCTCTACTGAGCCACTCCAAGGCAGTTATGGAAACCCTATCAGGTCAGGATTATTTCAGAACATAAGATAGTCTTTATAAATGGAGAAGTTGTTGTTGGGGTTTTTCCCCACCAAATCAGAACTAAGTCTAAAATGACAAAAAGTCCTCCCAAAACTTTCATCTGCTCAGTGAGATTTTACATGACAAATTCATAACTGCTTGGTAGCTGCCCAAGAACCACCTGAACAACATCCACTATTTCAACACAAAAAGAAAACCCTGAGAGACAAGCACTAATGTATTAAGTTCAAATATTATTCCAAATGCTAATCACAGAGGAAACCTTTCTAAGCCCATCTCTCTATGAATTAAAGAGGCTTATAACATTTCTAACTACTTTGCAATGCTACGCCAGGAGTAACGGTTACTACATGACAACGGCTTGCAGAAGCCATTTAAAAAAATCAGACCAAATTACCACAGTTCTGCAAAGAATCACACACACAAAATCCTTACTCACTGGAGCTAACCAACAACGTAACAGCCAAAGCCACAGCAAAAAAATTTCTTCCTAGTGTTCACGGCACTTAACTTGCGTTCAATGTAATCTGAACAAACCTACACACAAGGAAAATTGGCAAATGCTGCTACTGTCTTTGCTGCACTAGAGATCACATCACTGACACGATGAAAGGTGGATTTCTGGTTTGGTTTTAGTCAAAGGAATACCAAATACTTATACAACATTAGTCTGCTTTGTCAAGTGTTAACTGATTAACTGGTCCAAGATGCAGAGAAACAACCTTGAGTTCTGGACCCCTAGAAGACACTACACCAAGGCACACGAGGCCATAAAGCTTCCTCTGCAGTGCAGGAGCTGTGCCAGCCAACTCTTATTTGTGATCAGCTCTCTTCCGAAATGAACTTAGAATACAGTGTGTTGCCATGTCTGGAATAGCCATTTTATCTCTAAAAAGCCTTCAGGAAACATTACGAATAATTCCAGCAAATGAAAAATATTTACATGAGGAAACTTCTGTTTAGTTCTCCAAGTTATTGATGTCTTACCAACACCTGCCCAAAATTTCCACTCTTTGAATGTTATAAATAGGTGTCTTTAGGCCCTTGCTGCTTGCAATGAAATACCTTCACTAATATTAAACATTATAAAATCATTATTTTCTATTTTCACCATAATCATTAAGATAACACTGACAGAGATAGAAATACTAAATTAAAAAAAAAAAAAACACAAAACCCAAACAAACAGGAAAAATAACAGAAAAATACTCCAACAAGGATTTTAATATTAAAGTGCAGGAACGGACTGCTTTTCTCCAGCCTTGTCACAAAGTAAGCTAGTGCTAATCCATTAAGCATATTATGAGTTTGGAGTATTAGACTTAGATTAACAAGGCTACCTCATTTTCCAAAACAAGATTCTGTGCATGCTTCTATTATATGTTTTGTTCTGGATAAACAAAACCCACAAGTATTCCATCATACCTCTTCACATTGAAGCTACTTAAATTCAAGATGCATCTAGTAACAATAATTCAGACTGGACAGACAGATCTCGTTCAAGACCAAAAAGGAAATTTCAATAGATTCAAGAAAATACTACACAAATGAAACTCCAAGAACCTCTATTTTTCCATGTCTGACACGACAACATAAAGGAAAGGTGAACTACCACCTACAACTTGCTGTTTAATGTCACACAACACAGACAAACTCTATTCGCTCATCCACCGTTTCAAATGTCACCGATGAGAAACAGATTTTTAGTTCAGTTTGAAACCAAAACCACAACCCGACCAAACCACAAAGTCTTAACCGAGCATGTGAATGGTACCAAGGCCCTAGCATCCATTGGCTGAGATGACTAGACAAGGAAGCACGTTACAGCCTTAACGGTCTGGAGGATTTCTAGGCCTGCAAGCAGTGACAGTTCTGTGGAAGAAAGACTACTTGAATAAAATGAGGATTTAAACATTTTGAGCCGTGCATTCTTCACAGGCAGTGTGTCTTTGAGCATACAGCATGAGGTTTGCTGATTCAGGGGATCTCATACAGTTCCTTTATTTCTTTTGAAGGTACCAGGAAATATATGCTATTAGAAGACAACAGGCTGTCATATCATTGATATTTAAAACAAAGCTCAATTTAATTACTTCTGGAATGGCAGAGCAGACAGAGAAAAACAAGAACAAACCCGAGAATGTCTTCCCGATAAACGTGATCTTACCTATTCCGTAGGCTTTAGCACAGATCCATTGCAGATTAGCAGCTATTTTTGCTCTGGCTGAATCATAGAGCTCCAAAGGGACAATCTCAACAGCACTATCCGTCAGGGCATCCATTTTTCTTCTGGTAGTATCTCCACCCGCACAAACATCAACATCCACCATCTAAAACAAAAACAAAAGGCGGTAGACTTTTACACTAGCAGTAGCTCCCATCGCATTTTTAAAGCCACAGGCGAGGGGCTGGGTGACCACAGCGTTACAGCAGGCGCAATACGAAGGACTGAACACGACAGGCCTGACATCCTTCAGGATTTGCATCAGAAGGGCTCATTTAGCAATTTACAATCCATTCGTAAATCAAAAGACATCCGAGCTGGGAGCGAGCATCCCTGCATTTGCAAGAGGCAGATCTGCTCGCAGAAACAGCCCTTTGCCGAAGCTACCAGTTGGCCTTACCGAGAGAAGAAAGGAGTAGCCCCATCACCTGCTCGGCTGCAATAAAGAAAGGCTGGGGCGCTCCCCTCCACCCTCCCATCGCTCCCTCCGCCGCGCAGCCCCCGTACCGCCGTCCCCCCACCCCCGTCAGACGAACAATGCGGGCAGGTACCGAGGCCCCCCTCCCGCACAGACTCGCCCCTGCGGGGCCGCGGCAGGGGCAGCGGCAGGCCCCGGCGGGCAGC
>VWZE01002670.1:144903-156316 GCA_013396675.1 Eubucco bourcierii | reverse complement strand
CGTGCGCGCCGCTCCAGGGCCCGGCGAGCGGCAGCCGCGGCGCAGGCGCGCGGGGCACGGCAGCCTGCGGGCCTCGCTAGGCAACGGTTACCGTGGCAACCGGGACCGCTCCCCATACGGCCCCGCTACCCTCGGGGGTGCTCCGGGCCTGAGCAGGGCGCGTACCCGGAGCTCTGATCACCTGGCCCCTGTGGAGGGTCCGTTGCGTTCTGGAACCTGGAGGACCCTCCCATCCTCAGCGACCCACCAGGCCCCGCAGCCTGTGAGAGGCACGGAGGCCTCCCCCTGTAGAGGTTTCCCCCTGTGAGAGAGGGAGGACAGCAGCCCTTGCCCGGGTGGTGACCCCGTGCCGGAGCCTCCAGGCCCCGGTTTGTGAGCAGCGGCGTCTGCCGTGCCCGCTGTGCCCGGTGACAGAGAAGGAGCAGCGGGTTAGAGGGTGAACGAGGGTGGCTCCAGCTGCTTCCTGCTTTGTGTCACAGCCGCTCTGTTAAGCATTGCCTGGCACCCACAACTTGCAGCCCAGGAGACACGCGGGATTTGGGTACAGTTAGGAACCAGCTCTCAGGCTCAGCGGTGAAATGGGGGCTTTGTAGTGGCTTTGTCAAGCCGAGCTGCACCGCCACCAGCTCATTGTTCCTTTCCTCACCTGACTGCCTTCACAGAGGTGTCACAACACATTGCCATCTTCACCTGGGTTTCCATGTAACACAGGGAAGCAGAGAAATGCCCAAGGAACTTTGTCAGTTGCTTGTAAATCACCGCCTTTATGTACACAATAAAGTCCACCATAGTAACATCAGACATTTGCTTAATCACGTGAAGGTTTGAGATCTCTCTGCTGCCAGCCACACTCAGCAAAACATTGGCTGATAGTCAGTGATAGTTTTCTTCAGGTTATTACAAATAATTGCCCCCAAGACTTGATGTGTATCTGCTTGTGATCAAAGGATGCCAAAGACAGTTTGCTGGCAGAACCTGGCTTGTGTTCTTTCTGCGTTTCTTTGCAAAGAGAGAATTTTTTTCTCCTGGTTTATGTCATGAACCACTGATGGCAGCAAAAAAATATCTGACAAGTCTAATGTGCTGACTGTTGTTCTTTGCTGGGTGCTCTTAGGCTATCAAAGTTTGGAGAAGAGGAGGCTCAGGGCAGACCTCACTGCTGTCTACAGCTACCTGATAGGAGGTTGTAGCCAGGTGGGGGTTGGGCTCTTCTCCCAGGCAACCAGCAACAGAACAAGGGGACACAGTCTCAAGTTGTGCTAGGGGAGGTCTAGGCTGGATGTTAGGAGAAGGTTCTTGACACAGAGAGTGATTGGCGTTGGAATGGGCTGCCCAGGGAGGTGAGGGAGTCGCCATCCCTGGAGGTGTTCAAGACAAGACTGGATGGGCCCTTAGCACCGCAGTCTAGTTGACTGGATAGGGCTGGGTGATGGGTTGAACTGGGTGATCTTAGAGGTCTCTTCCAATCTGGCTGATTCTATGACTCTAAGTCACCCTAAGTCTGTTCTGCTGCATGCAGTTGGGACACCGGTGTCCACCAGCTGCTGCCCAGAGTCTGGGTCCTGCTGCCCTCCACTGCACACTCCCTTTGTGATCAGAACTAGATCCTGCAAATTAACTCTCTTGACAAGTGACTTTCAGGGCTCATCTGAAAAGTGAAGCTGCATGATTAAGCGGGTAGAGGCTTGAGCCTTTAATGCCTGTGCTGGGTAGATGAATTACCTTAATATCCAGCTACTGGAAATGTGATTATAAGTTTAGCTGCAAAACAGTGACAGCAGACTGACCTTATTCTACCTAATTTTCTATGTTATCTTTCTCATAAATTATTTTTTTTTTGCTGCATGTAATGGGTGGATTACATGAATGTCTCAAAATTATGAATCATTTGTATCTGTTTTAAGATTCAACGCTGATTTCCCTCTGTCTTTTCAAAGGGCAAAGGGAGGGCATTCTGCTTCGTGTCATCAGGAAATAGGATCTACTGTTCAAAGGTTACTCCAGCCTCCATCACTCTTCCACACATTGCCAGGCTGTAGGCAATTAAAGCAGGTGTCCTTAGCAAACAACTTCCTAGTTGGCTTGTAATCTGCATTTGAAGAGCTGAGTATTCCATACCAGTTTTCCAGGCTGTCGTTTCGTGACATTATCATTATAACAAGCTGCTCTTGTTTCTAGATTAAGCATTAAGGCTCAATCCAAATCCCCTTAAACTCAAGAAGAATGTTTTCATTTATGTGCTGAGTTGGGCATTAAAAGGAACTGCAGAAACAGAATGGCCCTTTGACATCTAGAGCTGGCAACCTGCATGCAAGGGTAAAAGTGCAACGGGGAGAAAACTCACCTACTTCTTCCTCTGGTATAGTTTTGCTACAGATGAAGAATGGCTCCAGTTATTTAATGTTTCAGAATCACTTGGGAATAAAATATGGGTTTTGTAGGGGCAGTCTACCCCTACAAAGCCAAGTCAGTATTACCTGGACCCCTGAAACTCTCTGAATAAAATATAAATAAATAAATAAATAATAAGAAGAAAATCAACAGTGTGGATTAAAAACATAGGGAGTAGTAGTAAGCTGAAATCTCTCCTTTTACAGGCTTCTGCTGCACGTAGGATCCTGACCTTAGCCTTGTCTCTTGCTCTGCCCCTCCCACTCACACAGCACTGTCCTCCCTGTGCCGCGTTTGTGTGTTGCTGTCCGGTGTGAAATGTGCTGCTACTTTTTCCTCTAAAGTTACGCCCTGAAACTCTGCTCCTTGGAGCGTTTGTGAGTCCTTAAGGGGAAGCTGAAATTGATGTTTTGGAAAACTTTGTAGGTGATGATGAAGCCGTTTGTCAAGAGCTCAGCACCGTCCCACATCAGCGTCTTCACAATTATCCTGGAGACACAAAGCCTGAGTTTGAAATGGGAGGATCTAAGTGTGTTTGTTTTTTCCATAAGAAAACAAATGACTCTCCCCTATTCAGCAGCAGCAAATTCATCTCTTAATTTGCCTACCGCTCTGCTCCCTTACTAAACATGCTTCAAGGCTTATTCTCCTGGAAAACATTAACACATTGCTTTTTTATTTGAAATCATTTTCCTATTAGTCTCTTGGATTCCTTAACCATTTGGAGTGGGTGTACACGTGAACTGACAAACACTGCACAATTTGTCTTCCAGCAGAACTCTGAGGTTAATTACTGGGAGGCAATACCTTTGAGAAATCACCGTATTCAAACACGACACCTAAGCTAAACCCACAGCTTGTTCTCTGCCCTGCTGGAAGAATGCCTGAGATTTGGGGGTCTTCCATCATGACAGAATCACAGAATATTAGAGGTTGGAAGGGACCTAAAGAGATCATTGAGTCCAACCCCTCTGCTAAAGCAGGATCACCTGTTTCATTTATCAGCATGGGAGATTACATGTACAACAAAAACATCAGTCCCTTGTCATCCCAAGGGCATCAGAGCTAAATCTGTGTTGTAAAAATAAAAACACCAATGTATAGTCTGTAGAAATGTAAATGTTTCGTGCACTGTGTGGAAACACCTCTTGAATATGTACGTGAAGATAACAGGAGCTGGCTTGTCAGTGGCTCTTTCCAGCTAGAAAAGCCAGCATGGAGTTGAGATTCTCCTTCAGCATTACAAGCTGTACCTTAAGATGATGGAAAACACGCATCTACCAGAGCCTGCCCATGCTTCACTGTCACCCTGTGGCTATTTATGGAGGGGGAGGACTCTGGGCGATGTCTGTGCCCATCACGTAATGCTCTTAGTGCTAAAATCAGCAAAACAAGCAGGACAAGGGGCTAGGACTTGGGAATTTTTATGTTCCGGGTAGCCTGATTCCTGCTTCCTTTACTATCCTCCATTAGGATTCACTACACTTTCCAAAGTGATGTATTCCCATCTTCCACCTCCTTTCCTCCTTTCCCCAGGACAGCATTTATTATCAGGCAAGTGCCTTCCACCAGCTCCTCCTGCCTTGCCCACAATCAGGTATGGTTTACCATAGCCAGTCCCACAGTGTAAACACCAATCCCACAGCATAAACACCATAAGGTGGGTTTGCTCCAGGCAGCATCCCCACAGAGCAAACGAGAAAAAAGCCACCCTGCTCTGGTGCATGCTGCACTCCTCTTCCCTCCGGCTGGTTTTTAATCCACATCCCTTGGGATCAAGCTGCCTGCTGCCAGCACCGCTGGTTAGCACTGCTGGAGGAGTGCCTGCTAGTCCAGCTCGCCAGCACGGAAAGCTGGGTGACTAGCTGGGAAGAGCTTTTTTGCCTTCAGTCTTGCTCAACATCTCCTGCTTGTGTTCTCAGGAGCAATGAGAAGACAAGTCAAGAGGAAAGGCTGAGAGAAGTAGGTTTGTTCAGCCATCAGGAGAGAAGGCTTGGGGGAGACCCTATTCCCACGTACTAGTACATAAAGGGCGGTTACCAGGAGGTTGGAGACTTGCAAGGAGGCAATTGGAGAAGACAAGGGGTGATGAGTACAAGTTGCTCCTGGGGAGATTCTGATTGGACTCCAGAAGACAAGTTTTGACCATGAGAACAGCTGGACATGGGAATCACTTCCCAAGGGAAGGCATGCATCACCCTACAAGGGACAGATTTAAGACTCAGCTTGAGAGGGTGCTGGGCCATGTCATTTCATCTACATTATCACCTAGAAAGGTTGAACCAGATGATCCTTGGGGTCCCTTCCAACCTGGTATTCTGTGATTCTGTGAAATGAATCAACAGGAATTTTTTTCCAGTTATCCTTACAAAACTTCCATGATGGTCAGAAGTGCTGAGGATGGCCCCAACAGAGCAGCTTGTATGTACTTCCAGCCCAGCATGCCTGCAGCCCTCTCCTTATGGCTCTATTTTCAGCCCTGCACTAATTTTGAACACGGCTGTATCTGCTTCCCGCTGCTTAGTCCTGCAGGGCCTCGTTTGCCCTGGTGCTGAGCACTTAATATCCCCTGGGCTGGGATCAACTCAGAGCCTGGGCGCTTCTGGAGGTCACTGCCTGGGGTCGATGCTGGCACCAGCACCGTGGGCTACCTAGGAGAAGGAGAATTCTGCCTCCTTTATGCTGGCAGGCTTTAGCATCTCCCAGAACATGCTACAGAGTTCAAAGTTACTTCTTACTAGCAACTCATTAAGGAAAGAGAGATGTGGTCAAAAAGCCATTTAAAATCCTGCCTGAGTGTGTGGTGCTGGGGCACTGAAATGTGAAGGGGGAGTGGTGGCCTCCTCATTTAGTGCCTGCTCTGACAGCTCCAAATGTCTTTTTCTCTCTTGAACTAAACAGTTTCCTGTGACAGTTCATCATGTAGCCAGCCTTCAGGAGAGAGCAGAATATTATTCTTAGTAATAGAGCAGTCACTTCAGTGTGATTACCAGCACACCACGGGCACAGCTCCTGTGCCATAATGTCCTTGTCAGTCATTACCTCTACCAACTCCTGAGGAATATGCAGCACCGTGGCCTTGTGCATCAGGAACTGCATGCAGTAAGCCATGCTTTCCATGTAAATGAAGCAAACAAATCAAGTTCAGGCAGCAGGACTCAGTTTCATTCATGTTTTTACCTTACTCTAAAGGTAAGGTGCGTGCAGCTCAGCTCTAATGCTGATGAGCACAATGAGTTATTCAGATTGAATTCTTACTGTGCATAAATGATGCCAGGGGAGGCTCCGCTTCACACTCCCTGCCTGCTATTGGGTTTCTCCTGGGAGCTATGGGTATGCTCCAAGGCTGCTCTTGCCTCTCCAACCCCAGGGATCAAACTGCTCCAGAGGCAAATGAGCAGGTCTGCCCCTTGCAGAGAGGGGCTTCCCCCCCAGGCTGGTGTGCACAGGGCAAGGACAGTCCCCACTGCAGTTACAGTAATGCTTCTGTTCAGCCTTATCTTCAAAGTGCTGTATAAACATTAATTAATGACTCTCTTATTGCCAGGGGGAAGAGCTGGCAGAGGGAGGGGTGAAGGCTCACCCTGCCTGGCTGGTGTGCTGGAAGTCAACCTTCCTATGCCAGCTGCCTGGAGTTGGATGATTTCTCTCCAGGCTTGTGGTTATCTGCAGCAATTACAGCTCTGGAGTTGCTGCCGGTGGGTTTTAAGTGCCTCCATTAATAATAGGAAGAGTTTAGTGAGATATTTTTATCTATAGGTTTATTTATTTTTAAAGTCCCTGGGCTATGTTTAGGAGGCTGACAGGTCAACAGCATTCACAGCCCAGCAAATTTTCCAGAGGGAGTTTCAATACCAGGAGGTTTGTTCCCAGTGTCCCTACCCCATGCCTTGCCCTTCCTTGAGCATCCTTAACCAGGCAGACCTCAGGGATATGCTGGGCAAGTGCTGAAAGGATTTTGAGCATTGCTATGATCTAATTAATGCACAAATTAGATTTTTCTACATTTCCTTGGACTTTTATAATCACTAAACCCTTTTTAGCAGCCGTATTTGGGTAGTGTTCAGACAGAAATCCATTTTGATGGGAACTGTGGATTTGCTTTACCCAGATGATTTCTTTTTAAAAGGCACTTTTTTATCCTCAGGACATTTTGGGAAGTCAGACTGCCTTCACCATAAGTGTACAACTATGCAAAGAGAAACTGACTTACCTCCATCTTTTCCACCACCACTTAAACACTACTGGGGAGCAATGAATAATTGAGAGGCAGAAGAAAAGAAGAAGAATAAACATCTAATTGAATCCTAAAACACAACATCTGCCCCCCGCTCCTGGCTGTGCTTTGCAAGGTGCCATAGCTAAAAGCAAGGCTTGATCCCAGTAAAAGCTGTTGGGTTTGCAGCCAAAGAAGGACAAATCCTCAACACCCCAATACTCAGTGGAATGGCTCATAACCCTCCTCTCTCCTCATGAGCTGGTGTGGGGTTATGCTCAAAACCAACATCCTGAACCACTGCTAAGTGTTCCCTTTGGGAATTCCCACTAGGTTCCAGCCAACCTTCTCCAAACCCGTGTCACAACATCATTATTTCACCGAAATCTTTCACATCCATTGCACGGAGGGAGGCGTTCGCGTGGGAACAAAACTGGGGCCGCCTTGTTCCAGGTCCCCCGGGGATGAACAAAGGTAGAAGCTGCCTGCTGGGTCCTGGAAAATCACCACTTCCATCCCAGAGGCAGGAGGGATGTGCCTGAGCCAGGCATTTTCCTTTTCCTGTGGCAGGTTTGTGTAATGGTCTCGAGATACTGGGGGTATTTTAGGGAGAAGAGTTGGATTTTAAGGTTTTTCCCCTTAAGTATAAAGCACACAGCTCTGGGCTGGAAGGACAGCACCACAGTGTGCTCCAAGTGATTTGATGTGCAAAACTTCATTCCAGTGAGCAGAAACTGCCTCGAAAGCAAATTAAAGCTCATCTAGTTCCACCTCTGTAGGGTCTGCCAGGGGATGGGCCGTGGCTTCCCACTGCATTTCAACTCATTCCCATTCAGTATTTTTAGCTCCTGCCATTCTGGTGGGGCACAGTTCCTGGTTGACCTCACTACCAGCTCCCTGTTACAGCTGAGCCCTGTCCTCTCTCACCCTGCCTCTAGAAAGATGCCAAAACAAGCACTGCCTTCCTCACCCCCTTGGGTTCTGGCCAGCTTGCACATGCTGTGCTTGATCACTCTTAAATCTGCAGCCAGAGAAATATGTTAATGCATAAATTAGTCAGAGTAATTGAAACACCTCAGTCCTGCTCAGCCAGGTCCTACTTGCAGCAAGAATTTGATGACTGTAAAACTCAAAAGCCCAAGCAGGAAACCAAACCACACCAGTGCCTCCAAGCCATTGTCACCAAACCGCCTAACGAACCTCAGGTAGCAAACATCTCAAACAGACAGGAGCAGGCAGGGGCCAGCCCAATGCCCATACTGCCAGTAAGGATGCCAATGCCTTTGGGCACATGTCCTGTCCCTCTGTGCTGCAGGGCTTGGCACATGGGCTGCCTGCACACCCAGGGGTGCCCAGAGCTGCATATCTCCTGTTATCCTTTCCAAATGTTGAGCACATGCCAAGATTAACCAAGCCAGCCTGTGGCTCTGTGTGAGCAGGATGTGGCCCTGAGCCAGGATGGATTGGAGCAAGGCTGTGACACCCAGAGCAGCACCTAGGGCTGAAATGGCTACTAAGGGTCCCATGGTGCTGTGTTTGGGTGACCTCGCTGTCACAGCACTGGTGACTCAGGCCATCAGGAACAGATGGTGCTCACATGTGGGGCTAGAGGATCCTGGTTTCCCCTACACAGAGTAGTAGCCCCAGGTCCCCACCCATGCTGAGACTGATACTTGTCCAGCTCTGCTCTGCCCTGAGCTTCCCTCACTCCTGGGGGCCAGAGCTGGCTCAAAGCAGCCCATACGACCCATGGGACTGCCAGGAGCACACAGGGAAGGGGATGCCGCAGAGGACACCCAGATCTTTGTGCCGCTGGGAGAGACACGCGGATGCTGTAAGACCCCCGGCAGAAGGCCCCCGCGATCCGTAAATCCCCGACGGCGCTGACTTACTGGTGACAGCCGGCGACATCCTCGGAGCCTCGGGGGTCGCCGGGGGCTAGAGGCAGCAACCTGTGACGTGGGAGCCCACGACACGTCCCGGGGGTTCAGCGCCTGGGGTTTCGGTCTCCTCCGCTGCCCGGGAAGGGCCGGGGGGAGCGGGACAGCGTTGCCCTCCCCAGCATCACCGCCGTCGCCACGGCAACTGCCGGGTGAGTCACGCTGCTGCGAGTGACATCAGAGGTGCGGAGGAGGGGGCCGGGGGCTGGAGGGGCTGAAGGCGATGCCAGGAGCGGATATTCCCAGTTTGGTTTTGCTGGTTAAAGCCGGAAGGGTTTGTGCAGGGGAAAATTCCATATCCAACCTCACCCGGGCAGCATCGCCCCTCGGTCCTGGTGGAATTTTGCAGGAGATGGATGGAGGCGGGATGGGAGGAGATGGGGGAGCTCCTCCATGGGTCAGTTCTCCTCTCTGCCTGTGGGTAGAGGCTGGAGCAGAGCAGGATGGACAACCCAGGCAGACAAGAGCCCACTCCCCTGTGCTGCCCTTGGGCCTCAGATCTGTTCAAAACACAACCAGAGTCAGTAAATCAATTTGGAAAGCACCTGCCCAGGTTGGCTTTGCCTTGATGCCGGGCACACAAACACGGGGAGGTCACTTTCAGGAGGACAGGTTGGGGTTCTTGTCTTCAACCACGCCGCTCCTGCAAATCACCCCCATGGACCCTGCCTGCACCAGGGAGGCACTGGCAGCTCCCCAGCAGGGCCACTGGGAGCTGGAAATGGACCTGGCTTGGAAACGAGGCAAGGAGAGGAAAGAAGCATTAGCTGGGCACATACACAGAGGGTTAGAGACCACCATAGACGAATGCTCTGGACACATTTCAGAGCGTTTTGGTAGCACACGGACTCGTGGCTGCGCTGCGCAGGGCTTCCCTTCACACCACCTGCCAGCCACAGGCAGCAGTGCTGACGCTCCAGCCCCTCTCTCTCACCGCTCCTTTAAATGGAGTCCGACGAGACAGAATGGAATATTTTTAGTAGGATGAGAGTTCTGCACGAGGTTCTGTGCTCAGCAAGACTAGTGCCAGGTCAGACAGGGATGCAGTAGCTCCACCAGCTCTAAGAAACAAACTTTTCTCATCCCTCAGAAGGAGCAGCCCCAGGAGCGTCACTCACCTGCCCCCTGCACCAGCCCGCACCTGTCTCCTGCACCAGCCACCCTCTCGGGAAGAGGTATCCTTCCTGATGTGAGGTTGGGATCAGTGAACCCAGCACTTGAGGCTTTTATTTTTAGTCCAGCAAACTCTAAATACAGCCCACGGTAACCCACAGAAATCTGAGTGACTTCTTGGCCCGGGAAGTGACGGCACCGGGGAAGCCCACGGCAGGCAGAGGTGCCAGGCCAGCACAGCACCACCATCCGGTGGTGGGAAAGGCACCATCCTACTTCCAGACACCCGAGCTGCTTGAAAAGACGAGGCCCTTCAAACCACTTACAGGCACGATGCTGCAGCAAGGGCCTCGAGAGGGTTGACAGGAGGATTGAGCTGCTGCCACCTCCTGCCCGTGCTGGCAGAAGAGAGGAGAGGAGGGGAAGGATCATTCGGGGTCCAGAGTGCAGGTTTCATGGAGAACTGTGCATTTACTCTTTTCTAGGTGAATGTTCATGTGTGGGAGCAGGGGGAAGGCTCCTGTCTGGGGGAAGGCAGAGAGCACCACTGTGATTCATAGCATGCAGCCTGGCAACGAGCTCCTCGGTAGGGGGAAAACACAGATGGAAGAGGGCTGCTGCAGTGCTGAGCCAGCAGCATGGAAATAGCCACCCAGGGTCCTTCTAGGGATGGTTTAGAAGGGTCTGAACTATTTCCCTTTTCTTGCATGCTTCATGAAGGAGTTGCATAGGGTGCAAGGGTCCAGGAGTCTGCAGCACCTGGCTCACTCCAGATGGGATCATGTAGAGGCAGAGGAAAAACAAACAAACAAACAAACAAACAAATCTAATCCCATGTGCCAAGAAATCCAGAGAGGTGTCCCAACACGCTCAAAGTCCTCATACAATGGGAAGGGGTCGAGACAGGTGCATCATGGATGGAGGCAGCAGCATATTCAGTGCAGCACCATGGGTTGGACTATTCCAAGGCCTGCCCTGCACGGCAGCAGCGAGGAGGAGTAAAATAAATAGTTCAACTAAACCCTGGGCACATGGGAGCTGCTGTGGGTATGGGACTCCCAGGCATGCATTCTCAGCAGAGCAACCCTTCCTCAGAGGGCAAATAGAGGTTTGCTTCCACAGGGATGTGGTTTATGCCCAAGCTCCAGCTCATAAAAGCCAAGCAATCACATTATGTATAAGCACTACGAGTCTTCCATGAATAATTCTTTTCAGCAGCTGCTCACACCTGCACAGCATCAAGCACCCAGAGAAGCCCTCCCCAAGAATTAAGCATGAAGCCTCTCCTTGTGCTGTGCGTGCAGAGCCCTGATGTGGAACCAGCTCAACCAGCTCCTGCTCCATGCATGCCACTTCCCGGAGTGGGAGAGCTCATTATGCAACTGCTGATGGCATCGCGAACCAAACCTGTTTGAGCTGCAAAGCTCCCCTGTGGCAGCAGGTGGGGAAGCAACAGGACCGTGTCCTGGGTTGCAGGATCCGCGCAGGACCTCAAGACATGGAGTTTGCATCCTGCCATCTGCTGCATCGACCACATGCAGCCAAGCGCCAGAACAGGGCAGGCAGCAGCCATGCTGCTGAAGCCCAGCACCCTGAATAGTGGTGACTTGGCAGGCTCTAAACTCCAGCCTTGTATCTGGGGAGCAGCTCCTTGACCATAGAATCATAGAATCATAGAATGGTAAGGTTGGAAGGGACCTCAAGGATCATCTATTTCCAACCCCCTGCCATAGGCAGGGACACCTCCCACTAG